>JACMIF010000248.1:0-48650 GCA_014805445.1 Diplogasteroides magnus | reverse complement strand
GACCCATTATTTGCCCACCCCGCCCCCCCCTGGGGTGGAAAAAAATCACCGAAAACATACTTATTTCCCCCCCCCCCCCCGCCGAACCGCTTTTGGCGGGAAAATTTTTTCCCACCGACCGGCCTTTGATCCCGAACTGCGTCACCTTTTGAACTATGCCCTCAAATTGAAGAAATTTATGTTCGGATCCTCAAAATTTGGGTCTCGGTGCAAATCTGAAATTTTTGTTGGATTCACTGGAGTCCTGCCCAACTCTGTGCACCCTGAGTTTGCAATAAGTTTTGAAATTGTGTTTCGCTACCTATGGTTTGGGGTGATAGACCGCAATAGTGTAGTGCTCCCACACTGGCGAGAAGCTTGTCATATGTAAGAAATTAAATTTTCTTTTTCTAAAGTTTATGTTCCCCTTGCAGCTGCAGCAGCGGCAGCAGCAAAAAAAGTTTTGATGTGAAAACAAATGCGATGAGCATATTTCAGCTGCCGGACTTCCTTTAAACGAGGGTGCGGCGTCTCCTCTTCCACAGGAACCTCGTATCGTCTCTGACAGAGTGAATGCACTCGTTGAAGAAATTGCCAATCTTAGCCTTCTCGATGTAAGTTCTCTTTCAATTAGAATATCGTGATTATTTTCAAACACCACTTTCAAAAATTGAAGGTGTCAGATCTAAACTGGGCATTGAAGAAGAGATTGAATATTCCTGATACTCCTGTTATGGGCGCAGGAATGATGATGGCTGCTATGCCTGCGGCCGCCGCAGCCCCTGCAGGTGAACACATACCATTCATACGCTAAGAAGGGCTATTGCAGAAGCGGCTGCCGAAGCTGATGTTCCCCAGAAGATGACTTTCAAGGTAATCTTACAATATTCCACTGACCTTTTCATGAAATATTGGTTTAATGTTTAGGTTACATTGGCTAAGTTCGATGACACGAAGAAGATTGCCTTAATCAAGGAGATTCGGAACATTATTCCTGGTCTCAATCTCGTTCAGGCCAAGAAGGTATGCCATATTTGCCCATTTCTCTTTCAATCAGTTCCTTTTCAGTTTGTTGAGACTGCTCCATGCACAGTAAAGGAAGATATGGGTAAGGCAGAGGCAGAGGAATTAGCTGCGCTACTGCAGAAGGCTGGTGCCACCACTGAAATAGCTTAAATGTATTCTTATTCGTTGTGCCTTACTATCAATCCTCCTTCGGTCTCCTTTTGTAGTTGATTAGCATAGTTTGTTGCAATTATAGATTTATGTTAAATTGTTGTTTGAAGCTCGTTGTTGATCTTTCATTCCCAAGTTCAGATAAAATGCATATTCCAAAATATCTTGAAGCACAATTTTAAAGTTCGGATGATTCATTCTAGTGGATGTTAGGGATGCGTAATTGCAATATCCCTCATCATCACGAGGGCCTCATCACCTTCTATTCAACCCCAATACCTTTCTGGTATCTTCTATTCAGCTGCATAATGCATCCCTCGTTCTGAGCAACTTTCCCTAGAATTCGTACTTACTGCAGAGCAATTCAGGAAACAATTGGATTTCCAACTAACTTTTTTCAAAATATCTCAGCGCTTAGATGAAAATGCTTATTGTTAGTGTGGACTACTTTTTTTATAATCAAGAGCAGTAGATCTGACAAAAATGACAGAGTTCAACTACGATTAAATTGATTCACGCACCCCTTCCACCCCCTAGTGGCTGAATGTGAAGCAATTTTTTTTATAAGACCGATTCGAAAATGGTATGTTTGAATGCTCCTGCACACTTCTGTAATGGCACGGTCGATATGACAACTGTCGTTAAAACAGTTAATAAATGTATTTCCACAATAAGTTCAACAATGAAAATAACAACTGGAACAATCCATGAGTGGAATGATATACTCATCTCATAATAACAAGCGAATAACGAAGATAACAACATGAGATGGAGTGCTTATATCTCTCAAACAGGCTTTCCCCTCGCTGTTCTCCTAGATGCTCTTTTTCCTGCCTTCATCTCGGCTGAGTGCTTCCTCTTCTTATGCTAAACATAATTGTCTATCCCTTCCTCCTTTCATTCCACTCACTTGTGCCTCTTTCTTCTCTTTTGTAGTCATATTCTTCCATGACTTTGCCTTGTTCTTCGCTTTCTGTGCTCGATTGTCGCATTTCAACCTTCGATCCACAGTCTCAAGTGGAGATCTATTGAGTAGTTTTAAATAAATGTACCTTGTAGAGTCCATTAGGCCTAGACATCTTTCCTTTCCTTCCTTTCGATACCACAACATAAGACACTTCTTTCTTCTCCTTCAGTGTTGCCTTCTTGTATATCCTGCACAAGTAGAATAAGAACAGAATATGACCATCACATACTTCTTCATCTCTCTGATCTTTTCGGCATGCTCCAAATTCTCATTCTCCACTATATTCTCTGCCCTCTTCTTGGCCTTATCCATTCTCACTTTGATTCTTTTCTGTTTTCGGACCTTGGCTTCTGCCACCTGCAATCATTGATTGAAGTATTTGAATGAGAAGAAAGAGTGATGGTACCTTCTTGATGGGTCGAGCATTGAGTTCCCTCATTCGCTCTCTGTAGAGATTCATTTGTTCCTGAAAGATTGTAATCAAGATGGAATCAATGTAGAATACAAACTCTAGTGACAGGGACATTCTTCTTGTAGTGTTTTCTCTCATCCTCAACGAACCAATCAGGAAGATCCTCGTCATTGTTCATAAATCTGTATTCATTTCTCATTGAGTATGACTTCATTGTAATTCCGACCTGTTCCATCCCCAATCCTCAAGATCTCTTCTACTCTTACTCGAATAGATCAACTCTTCTCCCACTGCCAATTGTTCAGGGGTCAATCGTCTCTTCTTCGCTACTAAATGCAGCATCATACAGTACATCCAAGTGTAAACAAACCTGGTTCTCCATTTTCAGCCAGTTTCTTCTTCTTCTCTGCTTTCTCTTCACTCTTCCTCTTTGCAATTCTCTTATCCTCTGAGTTGTTATTGTCATTCAACATAACCATAGTGTATACATACCATCTTCGTATTCTTCGTCACTCGTCAAATCTTCTTCCTCTTCAAATGCACTCTTTGCTACATTCTTCTTTTCATCATCAACCTTAAGACTTATAAATTATATTTTTGAGTGAGTGGAATACAACCTTAGTATGGAAGCCATCATCTTCATCAGAATCGTCATCTTTCTTATTCTTCTTCTTCTTCTTCCCATTAGTCTCATCATCGAAGGATACTAAAGTGATTGACTGTTGTGAGTAATGAATAGTGTTATGCTGACCAGTATCAGTATGAAGACCCTTTTCCTTCTTCCCCTTTCCTTCCTTTCCTGCTGATAGATGTTTCTCAACTGCAGCCATTTCTTCTTCATCTTCATCCTCATCTCCATTCAACAGATCAGCCACTCCCTCCTGTTTCATTCTTATCACTTTCCTTTATTACTTCATTCTCACCTGTCCAAACCATTTGTCTGTTCTACTCTCAGTCTTCTCCTCCTTCGTCATTGCATATTCATCAGTATGAATCAATTCATTATCATCATCATCATCACTTTCCTCCTCATCTTCTCTTAACAACTTCTATTCATTATTCCATCTTCTTTTTCTTCTCATACCCATCATTAGTCTCCCAGTCTCCTTCTCCTAATCCTTCTACTCCATCGTCTACTTCCATATTATCTTCATAATCAGGAGTCTCAACATCATCCGCAGTCAATGTAGACACTTCCTTCATCCTGATAGTCCATACATTCATTCTTTTCTCCCAACTGTTCACTCACTTTCTGATTCTCTTCAAAGAGAATAGATCAGGTTCATAATCGAAATCATGTTCATCTCCATCATGAACCATCTTTAGTTGTCTTCTCTGTAGTGCCTTTGCCTTCTCTCGTAACATCTTCTTCTTCTTCCTCAACATATCAACAATTAGATATGACAATTGTCTTCATTCACTTTTTGAGTGCAGCCTTCTCATCAGCACTTGCCTTCGCAATCTCTTCATCCAATTCAGCCATTTCCTTGTCTCTGAATGACTCCATCCATTATATTCTCATTATACACTCACTCAATCTGATCAGGATCCTCGTCCACTTCCATTTCTCCATCTTCTTCTTCTCCTTCTCCGGCCGCCTCCTTCATGTGCTTTTCTCTCAAACCAATCTAAACATTTCACATATTCATACAAAGTTCGGAATGATCATCACCATCGCTTTTCTCCACTTCAAAAGTCGTTTCAATTCCCTTGGTCCACATACTTTCAGATCCTTCATGCATTCCCGCACCTATAATATTTTCCAGAGATTAAAACGCTGAATACGTGAGGCAAAAGTGACCTCTTCGGTTGTGAGTTCGCTCTTTTCCCATAATTCCTGATCCAATATGATCTTGCTTCCCGTGGCAAGAACCTGCGAATAAACAGCATAATAGATATATATATATAATATATATATATATATATATTATATATATATATATCCAGTGATCGTACATATATATATATATATACGCATTGAGACAATAAAACTCAAAAAAGTGGTGAAAAATGGTTATTTATAATAATAGTGATGATTGTACAAGATGACTATAAAACCACATTTCTATCGTAATTAATCCATCATAATATAATAATAAAAATATACACAAACCTCGAGATAATTAGGAGTGTCGATGAATTGAGTTGCTGTCATTTCTTTATGACAAGTCACCTGCAATTTTACTATTCCATTTCAAGAAAACCAATGGCGGATAACCTCTCCCTCTGCATATCCTTCAGCCTTTGCTTTCTTCTGCTTGGTTCGATTCAGAAGGAGCGTATGTCTAAACGATGAAATGTAAACCTATATTTATTTATTTATCTATGATAGATCAAATTAATGTGACACATTTGAGGAAAACAGTAATGTGTTTAATTGAGTGATCGTACACGTTTGGCTTTGCTGGTTCGAGATCAGGAGCAAGGAATACTTTCTTAGAGTCAAGAAGTTCCGGATCGACCTGCAATAAAAACATCGAAACGCAACTGAAAAATAATAATGTAACCGTTTCGTATTTGAAAATACTTGTAAGTAATTAAGTGTCGTGACTTATTGTTAATGGAGGTTTGTAGGTGTATGACATTCTTTCAAATCCATTTGAATAGATCCGTTTTGTACGTTATATGCAGGAAGGATGAATAACCATTCCCCTACTGATTGCTCGTGTTGATCGGTCGTCTCTCTCCCCTCCTCCCTTCAACCTCACAATGCTTCTCATCATCTCCTCTCTCCTCCCACTCCTCTTCACCACCATCTCTCTGTTATCTCTCTGTGGAGGCAAGAAGGAAGAGCCTGAGCCCAAGATCACACCATCAATGATGCCTCCTCCAGGTCCCCCTCCCCCTCAGTAAGCAGTCATCAGTTAATTCAATCATACTCCACTCAATCACTCATGGGGATCAGCCTCGAATTAAGATAAATGAGCTTTCGACGGTCTCGTCGTGTTTCGAAAAACAAATAAAGATTGAAAATACCTTAGCTGGTTTCAAATACTTCTCGCAAACAACGAAGATCTCAGCAGATTCAAGACGCGATGCGGCTGGTTTCCATACATGCACCTAAATATATACTTGTCAAGTTCGAACCGATTTTTGTAGATAATTAGATACCTTTTTGAAGAGCTTTTGAAATACAGTGATGAGATAGTGGTAATCGTTCGAACGGAAAATCTGAAACATTTTTTTCATATTTATGTTGATGGCAAGTCCCTTACCTTTGTAACGAACGTGCCTCCCTTTCTGAGAATTTGTGTAGTAAGTTTAAGCGCAGAAAGAGTAAGGCAATTTTGTTGAAAAGCATCATGAATCCAGGTCATTCCCACATTG
The DNA here is from genome assembly GCA_014805445.1 of Diplogasteroides magnus. Classification (NCBI taxonomy): domain Eukaryota; kingdom Metazoa; phylum Nematoda; class Chromadorea; order Rhabditida; family Diplogasteroididae; genus Diplogasteroides; species Diplogasteroides magnus. The sequence goes on along the minus strand of JACMIF010000248.1, from coordinate 42,789 downwards.
GGAGCTCCATCGTGCAAAACAGTATCAGCCTGAATGATACCTCTTCAGACTATCATCTTTCCTGTTCTCATCACCTCCCATGTCTGCAATTCCTTCTTGATTTCCTGTCTCGTCTTTTCAGTTGTAATGTCACCTTGAAGCGCAATGCAATTCGAAATAGGCTTGATCGGAGCCAAGTCAACACCTGGGAGACATCAACTGTACTAACATTGTTATATAATCATGCAGACCAATGCAGATGCTGCTGACAGGCATATTCTGAATGGCCACTTGCATCCATCCTCCGGGAGCAGCGCAAAGATCAACTACAGCACGGGAAGTCTACAAGCAGCTTCTGCTTCACCATGCAACATATTATCCAATCACCTGAAGGAACTCGAAACGTTTGTTGAGCTGAATTAACTTGAACGCTGCTCGAGACCGATACCCTGAACATTAAAGCTCCAGAGTATAAAAAGATGCTCCTTCACCAGTCTCCTTAGCAAGACGGTAATATTTGTCACGACGCTGTTTTCCGACTTTGGCCTTCTTTCCCATGACTGACCTTAGGCAACGATTACATGCTGCCACCAACCAAACCCCTCACAATACTTGCTGGTATTCTTTAACCATCAGTGCGCACAAGAACAGGATGAATAGGATAACAATTTATCGGGCAAACAATGACAGATGAACAAGGTTTACTTCTTCTTGCCCTTGCCTCCCTTTGCTCCAGCAGGGGGCTCCTCAACAACGAGAGTTCCGTGGCACTTTCCGCAGTAGTAACGGTTCTCGTGGGCGGCCATAAACACGCCACCGCCGCAGGTGGGAGAAGTGCACTCCTTGCGAAGACGACGGATCTTGCCGTTCTCGTCAACCTGGAAAAATTAATCATAAAGAGGGTCTACAGCTGAACAGTGCAGTAACTAGTAAGCGTGAAAGCTCAGGTACTCAAATATCAGTCATGGAACTCTCAGAGGCCTAGACACTGATTAAAAACGAGTTCATCATAGCTCATTAATACAATCCTAAAATCATTTAAGATGCTCCGAACCTCGTAGAACTTGAGTACGGCGAGTTTGACCTTCTTTCTCTTATGCTTGTTCTTTTTGGGTGTAGTGTACACCTTCTTCTTTCTCTTCTTTCCACCACCGAGGAGTCTGGAAAACAATTATCATGGACAAGAATACCTAAAGCCAACGGAGCAACTAGTTAACGTGCATGCTCAGGTACTCAAATATCAGTCATGGAACTCTCAGAGGCCTAGACACTGATTAAATTCGTTTTCATCACGGCTCAAAAAGTTCTTTTAAAATATCAGAAGTCGATACCTCAGGGAGATGTAGAGGGTGGACTCCTCCTCGACTTGTTCGTCATCCTCGAGCTGGTGGCCTTAATTGTAGGAAATCATGCTAAGAAAAAGCCGGGTCCGTCCTCAAGGCCCCACCAATGGCAGAGACACTCTCGGGATTCAGCAACAACTTCTGCAATAGTGATTATTTAAGAGAAAAATGTAAAAGAATTGGCCAGTACCTTCGCATGTCAGGCGTTGGTCCTCAACCTCGATGCCTTCAAGGGACGCGATGCGCTTCTTGATGTCAAGGACAGTTTCTGTGGGCTCGACATCGAGCGTGACGGTTCGACCCTCAAGGGTCTTGATGAAGACCATGACCCTAGTCCTGCAAAATGATAGCCATTTTCAATTACAAGACAACTACAAGCTTGAAAAAACACCACTCAGTAGGCTCTTCAGTTAATTCTTTAGGAAAATATCTTTCGCAAAATTCAGGGCACGATCACTGTAGTAATTAATTCCACACAGGAGACAATTCTACTGAAGTATTCTTTTTGCCGGTTTTCGGACATCTGAATCGGAATTCAATGTTTCCCCCTTTAAGCATTCGATAAGCTCACGGATTTCACATTTTGTGTGTTCTTTTTGCGTCAGCTTTAAATGTCTGATAGCCATATGATTTTGATTGCAGTAGGTTGGCATGCAGACGTCTTCTTGAGATATGAATAGACCCAAACGACGGATGCAGCCAGACGAAGTGGGATCTTCGAAGAAGGAAAAGTTTCATTGTGAGTGATTCCTTTATTTATTGGACAGTTGCCTGTAGATTGATACATTTACACGCGATTTGTTGGCCTTGCAATAGGAATTATTCGTTTACATGGGACTTAATATGCTTATTTGGCTTATTTTCTTGAGGGGATGACCGTATTTTGCATATTGAGCGACGGAAGGTTTCACTGCCACAGGGAATACTTAATGTGAACGTAATAGGATAGGCCGCTGGGAAAGGTTAACCTTCTCCAGCGTTTTAGTTATTCTTATAGCGACGACCGCTCCATTTCATACATAGGCAATCGTCCTGGACCCTATTGGGTTTTGCGTAGGGTGTCGCATTCAGTGACTTTAGTGCAATTGTCGTTCGCCTAATCACAGCGGAGCGGTTGTCTCTCTCATCTGCTAGACAACCGCTCCGCTGAGATTGGACGAATGAAAATTTTACTAAAGTCACTGAATGCGACACCCTAGTCTTGCGTGATGCAATACTGCTACGCGTATAATTATGTATGTCTGAGATATACGGATGCATGCATGTTCCCCGAACGGGAAGTTCTAGCATCTCCACAACTCTAGCATTTCGACTGCGCCCATACTATTGTTGTTATATCGTAGTTGTTGGTGAGCTGGCCTCTCGGGGAACTTGCATGAATCCGGGTTGGATGTTTAGTTTATTCGATTTCTGATTTAACATCTAGTATTCATATTTGCGGGCGAATAAATTTTGTATTTTCGGAGATTTTTGCGCGGATATGTCGTGCTTTTGTCGGCATAAACTCCATGGCGAATCTGTTTCTGTACCTGTTAAACGCAGAACTGTTGATATTGAATAGTTCTCTTATAAATGTCCCTCATTCCCGGGCAGGAATCCGCAGCACTTGTGTTAGTAAAATGTCAAAGTTGATGAAGCTCTTCTCATTTGGAAAAGGTAAGTATCGAAAAAGTTATTCGCTGGGAATATGCTATCTTTTGAGGTTCATCGACTTCATCTGAAGCGGGAGTAGGGGAATCGTCTGCAGTACAACCGAAAGAAGGGATAGAAATCATACAGATCTCTGATTCAGAAAGTGTAAGTCCTTCTTACATGGGTAAAGCTGCGCATGTTAATGAAATCCAGTTCGTATGATCTTGCTGTAGCTCCTATTTGCAGATCGAAAATAGATTTAGTTTTCAACCTCCATTAGAATAGTTCGAAAGGCCTTCGGCATTTTCTTTCCAAAATTCTGATTAATGATCTACCTTTTATAAAGTTAGTTGATCGGGCGTACAGTACTGTTTGATGCATGGTTTCTCAAAACTTGTAAATCAATCAACTTTATGTATCATTAGCATCTATGCTATATTTACCTATGACTGCTATAACATTTGATAGTATGGTTTGTGTTTTTGGGAGGATCTGACACCGAACCCTGGGATTTCAAACCATACAGTTAAGGAAGTGAAGGTTGAAACGAAAAATGAAATGGTGGAGGAGGAGGTAGAGGAACAATATGATGACGATGATGAATATGAGTTGGACGATGACGATGAAGTCTATGCAGAAACACTTGATCATTGTGATTTCGCCGCTGATCAAGTTCGTTTTTTTCGCTTTTGAGTCGCACAAACTAGTATTTATAGGAACATCCTTCAATCCAACAGGATGCCAAGATAGCTAATAGGATTCATCGTGATACTGAGAAATATTTAGGAATCGATGCTGTTTCTGTTCTTGTATGATTTTGTGATATTTGTTTTCTGATCACTCATTTTAGGAATCTCGATCGTATAGCCGCGCGAATTGCAGTGTCATTCTCAATCTCAGTGTTCAAAATCTTCCAGTTTGTTTTATCTCTAAAGTATATCCATAGTCAATAATATCTTATATATGAAGACCAAAATTTATATTATATACGGAGAAGCCAAAAATCTTGTACTATGGGCCGGAGTCTTATAGAAGATCTCTGGTTGACGAGTTACAACAGAATATTTGTTTCAGGATCGATTGCGTTCTCTTTGGGAACTCGAGATTACTCATATTGCCATTGTGCTAGAGAGAGTGTGTAGAAACAAATTTCGACTGAAGCCAGGTTACATTTTGATGTTCTCATATGGGCACTAGGGTTTCCATTTCTCATTCATCTGATTGTTGCACTTGTCTGTATGTTCAATAGATAACAGCTTCACAGAGATTAGACGAATGAGAAATGCACTTTTGTTTACTGAATTGGCGTACCTCATTGGACCAGAAAACACTAACTGAAATACTTACTTATCGTATTGATGATGAGTTCTTAGCTGAACTTCCCGAGGTTCGTGCATGCAAAGGAAGTGATCGACCTTCGAAGTTTACTGTGGGAGAACAACTTGTCAATGTATCCATATCATTCTTATCTACTTATATTGTTTTGTTTTCAGCTCACAATGGATTTTATTCGTGAGTACTATGTAGTAAAGAGAGAAGATGAAATGGATCCCGAGAGGGATGGCTCATTCTTCGGTCGACTTCTATTGGAATTGCAACAACGATTACTCAATCTGACAGAGTGACCAACCAATTGGTTCTTATCGTCAATCATTCCATTTGTAGACACTGTATTATCTGCAACAAAGAGTTGTATCTGGGAGGATGTCTTCCTTCAGTCTGTGATCGTAGTCTCTGTGTATACCAATATCATGATCTTGGTGAATCTTATTCAATTAGATTATCGTATTAATTCTTCTTCTTAAGATCTCTTCAATGGTCTTTGTCTTCCACGTGTATCTCCAGAGGTTTGCCATCTACGCTTTTCTCACAAAGCAGTGTTTTGTTCAGGTAATGGAGATGCTTCTTTTAGTCTTTCACGCAGCTAATATTTCTGAACGACGGGAATCCACTTTCGTTCCTACTCCTGTAATCGCGTATGCAACATTTTTTGACCCATTCGTAGGTGCTAAATTCAGTGATTTGACTACACTTGACAGTGAAACAGCTGCTATGAGGAAAATCAGTAGCTGTGTATACGGGAAATGCTCCTACCGTAGGAGTGAGTACTTTATAATTAATGTAGTGATTGTTTTCTGGGACGATGATCATTCTTTAATGTTCTTTATTCCAGAAGGTTGCACGGAAAACACTGTAACGGATGAAGTGACATGTATCTCAAGAATGGCAGAGTCTGCTGTTTGTCCTCGATCATTCTTTGATTCTCCTGCGACTTATCGTGACTTTAGAAAGGATCATCCCACCATATGCAAACTAATAGAATGGTTCGTACTCATTACATTATTGGTCTATCACAAATGTACATTGATGAATTGTTGTTAAGGCTAGTCATCACTTGTCGTGCATATGTCCAATCAGTTCCTATCTCAATGAGGATCACATTTGGTCACACCATCCACCAATACATCTTTGTAGCTGATTCTCCTGCCAAACAGGTCATGCATCATGTTATATTCATTCTTAATACAATATGTGTTTAGACTGCATTCGAGAAGCACAAAGCGGCCAATGGAGGATCCTCTCGTCTATTCTTTCAGTCAGTATTCAATACACTATTCTCTTTTCACTTGATTGTCTTAAGTGGTTCCCCCGTTGACAATTGGCATTCAATCATTCGGAATGGTCTCAAGATCTTCTCGAAGACACCTCAGCAGTTGCATGGTGCTGCATATGGAAGAGGTGTGATATGTGAATGTGTCTTATAGTAGTTGTTTCCATTCAGGTCTATATCTCACTCCTAGTCTCGATTTGGCCTTCTCGTATGCTTGTAGTGTGAGTGATTGTCATGAATATGTTCCCCTCACATTGTCACTTCACTTCAATAATGAATCCTCTTGAGCGTCCTCCTATTGGTATTGCATCCCCTCGTAACTGTCACAGTGAATGTTGTAAGGAGAAGACTGAACTGCCTAGTAAGTGCCATGCAGTTGTTGCAGTGTGTGAAGGTATCTTCTATCTTGTCTCCTTGTCATGTATTCCTCTTTTAGTTGTGGACAATGCACAACTTGCTCAAGTGGATGCAGGTAGACACATCTTCTTACTCCAGAATGATGAATTGTGCAGTGTGAGGATGCTTCTATTGTAAGTGTTTAGTGTAGAGAATATGAGTGAATGAAGGATTGAGGTACGATAAGAGTCCTTCTAAAACGAAGGTTCTTGGGAAGGACGATGGGAAAGCAGAGATTGAGAGGGTATGAGAGTATGATTGTGTGAATGTCTTGAATGTCAATGTTACAGGTCATGCAACTCTTTCGTAATGCAGGAGTAGAAGAGAGAGTCAAACATGTCCTTGGATGAATATTTCCCCTTAATGAGTAGTCTTTAGTATAGTTCTTATTCCATTATATTTCTTCATAATATTCTCCATGCCTTTCTCGGTTAATCATACAAGTCTCAATGCATTTGAACGAGTATCTCACAATGCGCAATATCTGGTATCACCTAACTACTCTTATTTATCTCTTCATACAATTGTTTTACCATGGAACGTGTACACTCGTAACGCTTTGCCTTCCTTCTAGGAATGAGTTACTTATTATGTCCTTCATATCGCTTTTAGATTTTCGTAAATTCCAGTAGGAAAACTAGAGCTAATTGTCCAAAGTGAGTCTTGTATCTCTGAACGTTAGATAAAACTGCATAGAATGAGAAATGTACAAATGGTCATTGGCATCTGTCAATAAGGCATGCGCAGTGTGGCCAGTAAATGAGAGTGCATCGATCTCTCCCCACAGGGGCTCCTCCCTCTGTCAATTTGTCACACTTTCACAGTCCTGGGCTCTAATAGTCTTAGTCTTTGACATGTGCTTATGTTGACATTGAGATATTCTTCTTCCACTATCTATTCACTTGTTCTCTATGAGAGATAGATCTGTTGTCAAGAAGTGTCTCGTTCTCTTTCGTTGATACTTCCCTCTATGATTCATCCTGCAACATGTCTTGTGTATCTATCTCAATTGTCAGTTGCATATCTATCTATATTTGAGTCATGAATAATCAACATGTCTCTCTTTTCCCTTTGATGTCGTTGACTATAGGGTCTTTCCTTTCTGGGCGTGTTTCCCCCTTCCTCTTCATTCATTGCCTTTTCCTTGCATCTCTTCATATCTCATTTGCCTCCTCTTTTCTACTCTTACCTTCCTTCTTCCCTATTGAACATTCTTTAATGAAGGATCACATCCTCCTCCTTCTATTCTTCTCTTCTCTTTCTCTTGTTTTCAATTCTCTCACATCCTCATTACACTTTCGTTCCCTCAAGACTCCAATCAATGTCCCATTCAGACCACAGATCATTGTAGTTCTCTGTCCTTTGTCCCTTTTCTCTCATGGGAATTGCTCCATTCAATCACACGCAGCAGTCTCTTCCCCATTGGGGAAAGGCCCTTCCCCTTTCTTGTCTTTCAATTCTCCCCTCATTTGCCTTCCATATGTGATCTTTCTAATATTATCAGATGATTCCATCTCGAGGGACGTTCCTTTTGATATTGATATCATTGTCTTCCTTCCTCCCTCCAGTTGTTCCTCGAAGGGGAGGTGGAGGAATTGGAATGGGCAGAGGGTCTTCAGGTGACGTCATCTCTATCTTCTGCACTAATGATATCATGTTTAAGGGGCTCGTATGGGAGGAAGTCGAGTTGGAGGAGGAGGAGGAGGACTGTTTGGAGGAGGAAAGAGTAGACCTGTATCATCTGGTGGTATGAATGGAGGAAGGAACTATGGCAAATGTTTGTTCATTCAAGATAACGGTCAATTTGACACATTGTAGTGCCTGGACATGGAAGTCATAGTGGATGGGGAACAGGAGCTGCAGCTGCTGGAGGGGCTGCAGCTGGATATGGAATGGGACATGGACAGAGGAGTCATGGAGGGAGTGGAGGATGGGGAAGTGGAGGAGGAGGAGGAGGATGGGGAAATACTAGAAGTGGAGGAGGAGGAATGTTCCACAATCAAGCACCAAGGTTGTATGATGGGAAGTCTTGAATAAAGGACTCATTTAGATATTCCAAGTCGGGTGTTGGTTCATTCGTTCGTTCTAATTCCTTCAAGAACGCAATTGTTGGTGCAGCTGCTGGATACTTGACATATCAAGCAGGAAAGGCCATCATAAGAGCAGCAGCAGGTCCAATGTTGTAAGTGCAAGTGACTGACTCAACCCTTTCAACACTTACTTAGTTGGAACAATCGACCATACTATTGGGGAGCGAATCATTTCCAACCAAGACATGGACAGAGCAATATGTGCAGAATGCCCATTCAACAGGATGATCAACAATTCGGAAATGTCTACTTCCAGGTCTTTCTTTTCTTCCTTCCTATTGGAAAGAGAAGGCAGTGATGCATTGAATGGAAGTATCTTGGTTGTTTTGACTTAGTGAGACAAGTCGATTGCAGGACCAGTCCAGACCAAGGGAGATCGTATGGGGATGTGGATACTACGAACACTGTTGTGGATATGAATGTTGTAGAGGAGGAGGTGGAGGAGGACTACATGGAAGGGGAATCGGATTGGGGTACGCAGCTATCCTGCTACTCCTCAGACAAATCATATGAATGTCTATGTAGTTAGTCTTCTTATCTTGCAGATACATTGGTCGTACAGCCAATGAGAACACAGCAGGACACGGATAGTAGACTGCACAATCCTGCGCTAATGGTCAAAACGCATCACTTTTGCTTCTTTCGTTGCGTGCCTTCTCTTTCCCACTTGCATCCCCGTGTCCACTCACAGTGTAGTCTATCCACTAGTCATGCATATCTCTTCATTTGTAGATTCTTCTGTTTCCGCTTTGCATCTCATTGTGATAAACGTATTGCTGGTTCCATCCCTTGTATGCTGTCTCTTCTCATTCAGATCCATCCTTCTGGTCATCTTTCTTCTCTTCTGTCTGGCCTTATTCTGCTTCCGTGAAGTCTCCAGGAGGAGGGCAGTCTTTGTGTAGATGATATCTATCATGGGTTCACCTCGTGTTCCTTCGTACTGTGTACGAATACACTATTAGATCTCATATCACTGTCAATAGATTCTTTTCTTAATAAACTTTTTGGCTTTAATCGAATATATATTCCCTGAGTGAGGTTGAAGTCCTCCTTAAGTATCTGTCTTATCTTTCTTCTATTCTCATAAGTCCCTACAGATGCGAGTTGTCCTTATTTGTGTCATGATACTATCATTAGTATATGAAAGTGAAGAGAGGGGAGGTCGTGGAGGAGGTGGACGAGGAAGAGGAATGGGAAGGGCAAGAGGAGGATTATATGGAAAGTGGAAGAGTACTGCATACAAGAGTGGTCTGTTTTCCTCCACTCCAATCTACAAGTTCATTCAGCCGTTCATCGACAACCAACAGATAATCGTGGTGGAATACCAGGTGGTTATGGTGGTGGTGCATCTGGGGCCAATCGTGGAATGATGCATCATGGTGGAAGTTCAAGTAGTAACTATCCAGGTGGATTTGGAGCATCGTCAGGATATTGGATGACTAGAAGACAACCAACAAGGTTGGAATACTTTGTAAGATGTTTATGATTGTTCTATCTTTAGCTTCTTCCGTATTGGTCCAGGTGCTTCTTCTACTCAGATAGCAATGAAGGCAGCCATTGTGGCGGCTGCGGCTGCTCATGTGACACACACATTTGGAATGCATATCATTAGGGATAAAGAACATCCAATGATGTAAGAGTTCTCTTTTCATCAATCCTCTCATCTTTTTATACTCGAGAGTCGAGAATATCTCCTACTACTGGGCACCCGAGTATGTCACTACAGATGTCAATACCACTCAACAATTGTGTACATTGGCCATAGATGGGAATGAAACGGACTTCTCCAAGATACGATTCCAGGTCAGTATTGATTGTTGTACTGTAGTGATAGAGTGTAATTGAGTCGATGGAAAGAGTGTCTCAAGTGGCATGGTCTTGTCCAGAAGAGCAGTATTGTTGTGGATGCAAATGTTGTGGAATGGGATATATGCCCATCTTTCCTCCTTATGTACAATCAGTGGGGTAGGTCATCTCCTCTTCAAGGTCTCTTTCATTGTATTTGCAGATTGATCTTGTTGTCTGGTGTTGCAATGATCATTCCAGTTGTGATGGCATTGGATGGAAAGACGGTCAAGGAGTCAATGATGGTTAACAGCAAACAATTGAAGAATGAATGGAAGAGATGATTGTGTGTATTCACTCCCGTTTGCCCTTCCATCCATCTCACATTTCATTTACGGGTTACCAACTCTATGCTACCTCAGTCGAAGTTTGTTGTCATACATACGAACTAATACCGCATAATAAAGATGTACAAATGTGTAATTTGTCTGAGAATGAATGCAGTAGGTCTTCCATTCCTCTTTTCACATGTTGAATCTACGCTAATCTCAGTAGAGTAATCCATTCCATCGTTCTTAGTTTCTTTTGTTGCCTGGGGCGGGTCAGGGTTGGGAGAGTGAGTCTATGGGGGGCATTTGCAGCTTTTCGTCTAGTAATTCTAGCCCCCCCCCCGTTGGAGTAGAGGCCATTGAGGTCTCTTGGACTGTTGCCAATTGTGTAAGATGAAGAGAAGACTAACGAGTAGTCTTCATCAGGTGGTTCAATCCCTTCACAAGGACCCTTTCATATTTTCTCTTCCACAATTCGTCTATCTTCCCCTCTCTTCTATTCCCTCTCCCACTCAATCTTGGCCTCTCAAATTTGTTTCAATCCATTGAACGGCTGTCTTCTCCATTCTCCCAACTGATCCTTCTCGTCATTCCTTCTTCATTCATGTCCACACTCTCAGTCGTGTTTCTCTTTCCTTCCACTTCACCTCATTCTACACTCTCCGTACATATCACTCATTCCTTATTCATGTCTTGCTTCCTCATTAATTCATCTCAGTAGTTGGGTCTTCATGTAGCAGGTCTTCCATCCTTTCTCTTCCCCCAATCTCTCCTCTCTTCTCTTATTAATGTGTGGGGACACTCCGATCACTACCCTTCCATTGCTATTTCAGTGGTAGGAACTGGTTTGTCTCCTCTGTGAGAGGTCTCTGGTAGTCATTGTCCCTCCTCGTCATCCATTCAACCTGGAAGAATGCTTGTTATGTCCTACGAGACTCTTTTCCTTCCTTTCCGTGTTGCATAATTGTCGTGTCATTGTTTGCGTGTTCATTCCACTCCATTTGATCCCTTTTCCTTTGGTTGCATTCTTCCTTTCTCTTCTCTTATCCTCCCCTTCACTAATGGCAGCACCTTGCGGCCTGGGCTCATTTCCTTTCCAGAGGGAGCATGACGGTACTGCACGAATATAACCACATGCATACATCCGACAGCACCTTCATCCTCTTATGTCTCTTTTACTAATCCCAGCATATCCTATTGAGCGACTTCCTTCTGTTGACTGATATAGAGGCCTCATTCACAAGTTGGCATTGTCTGTCATGTCAACAGGAAGAGTAGCGTGTCTTTAGAGGAATTGTTCATATAAGCGGATATTCAACGGGACATTCAACTCATCTAATGTTGCGTGCCTCTTCATTGGAATACATCAAAGTCTCTCAGATGGACTCTCATTACTCTATTCCTTTGATACGAGACTTGGATGAAGTCCCTTCCCTTCACTCCAACTTCCATTCATTCCAACAACATGAATGGCATCGTTTCGGCCATCCAATGTATCCTATGTGAAATGTTGCTTAAAGTTGTTCTCTTGTCTCAATCCCTCTTGGGTTGTTGACATCCCTTATCTTCTCCACTCTTCTCCGCAATGCATTCAACATCATCTGTGACTGGCTACAAAAACGGCCATTGTATTCACTTCCCTTCCCTTAGGTTTCCCTTAATCGCTTGCCTTTCCTTCCCATCCATCGTCCTTTACGAACCATTGGCTTTTGAGAATTTGTTCTTCTCATTGTTAGCCACAATATTCCCAACGATGGGAATATCGTGTAAATACGAGTCATTTGTTCGTGCAGCGTTGTCGCACAGACTCACACAAATTGCAGATGTTGTGGAATAGATCTCTCCTCCTATCGCCTCTATTAGTAGCTATAGTCTATTCATCCACCACACAATCTCCTACATCGCCCTCCACAAGAGAGGCTGTACCACGCAGAATCTACTTCAGTCCCAAGTTTGCCTTCTCGTACTTCTGTATAATTCATTCGATTGCATTGCAGACGTGCTCAGTCTGGTTCAGTCCCTCACACAGTTGCATTCCGAGAAGCCCTGTTCTCCCTTTCATCTCCTTCCGCTGTTCTTGTTCAGAAAATTCCGCTAAAGTACGTCATCAAGGATCCCAAAGTTTCCTTCAAGTGAGTCGCACACAACCATTTTCATGCATGTGTAATGGTTCAGGTTCAAAGATGTCGAGTATTACTGGGACTTCACATACATCGATCCCACTGAAGAACATCCAGTTATTTGTTCGAATCCGATAGAGCCATCTGATCCGAAACTCGGAAAGATTTCATTCGCCAATGGCAGCAGGTAAATTGTATTTACAGACACATTTGGATAATTTCTTTAGACCTCGTGAGATAGCCTGGAAGTGTCCAACTTCTCATGGATGCTGTGGATACGAATGTTGTGAGGAAGCGAGCCTTGGGCAGAGCATGCTGTATGTCCTACTTCCATTCCCATTTAAATCTTTCTTTAGAAGGCTTATCCTTCTATTGGTCGGCATAGCAGTCTTGTCATTCTTCCTCTTAGAGCTTGTCCGATGGGCCTTTGGGTGTTGTAGTCGATACAAGCATGGTACATCCTCATTCAAATTCAGTATTGCGACCGTTACCCTTCAGTTCCATCAGATGATACTATTCCACGTCGTCCTCGTCCCTCATCTTCTCCGCATGTTGCAGCTGCACCCAAAACCGTCGCTTTCATTTGAGCTCGTTGCATAATCCACAATGTATTTGCATATCGAAATCATAATGTTGTGATTTAGCTAGACTTTCATGTGAAATGATTCTCTATTCACCGTGCGGGATACTTCTTTCTAACTAATGTTTATATTTCCTATCAAACAAGTATGATGTTCATAATTAGTGAATGACGGGTTACTGAAGAAAATTCTTCACGATAAAAATTTCAATGTCGCCTAAAATATCTTTTGCGAACATGAATGTATATTAATACCAAAAATATGTCCAAATTATACAATAACTAGGGTTCTCCACGGGCCAAAAAATTGTTTTTCAAGGATGACTGCATGAGGCAAAACCAAAAATTTAAGGGTTCTACGGGTTTTTCAACCCAAAGGTCTTTTTAAGGGTGCCTGCTATTTATTTGGCGCAGCCCAGCCCAATCTAATAGTTTTTAAAGGACCCCTCTGACGAATAATTTATGGAACTCTTAGCTCGATTTTGCCTTTCGGATAACGCGATTACGGTAAGGAAAAAATCAAACTTTCTCTTTGATCTTTGCCGATTTTCAGTGATTTCGGAAAATTTTACCCCCGCTTATTTATATCTTAAAGGCCATTGCAATTTTACGGAGTCAATGCGGGGTGAAGAAATGCAGTTGGAAGCAACTCAACGAAAAGCTGAAACGCGAAAAAATATTTGAATTCCCGCAAGTTGCCTGTCGTGGATTGACAGTTTCTAATGCTCTCCTGCGTTGTAGAAATTTTTTAATCCATTTTCCTTTGGCAGATGCACACATTAGCACCACCCTTATCGAACTGCACTTGCAGTTTATGAGAATTGAATATTCACCAGAGGGGTCCTTTAAGGGTGCCTGCATGTCCACCAAGTTAATGCATGGTCTAAATTGGAGAACTGATAATGTAAATCAACATTAGATAACTTTATGAAAGTGAAAACACACCAGTGGGAGTATCACAAAATCATCACATAAAATTGAATGATTGATTCATGGTATGTTAGCTATCCAACAATGAACTTCTTAATCGTTTCCACACTCGTGCACTCATTGTCACCCAGACGATGTTCCTGTTATTTGTTTCCTTTACATCATTTCCTGTTAATATCTCATACCAAATTTCCGTACTCCAGAAGAGTTGGAATCGATGACACAAGAAGATCCTCCGAAGTACGGAAAGCATTCGTCTTATCCTTCCAGCTGTGAATTTATTCAGTATATTCGCCGAAAAAGCAAACTTACGGGTCTCTGAGACCAACGAAGACAGTCACTACAGTGACATTTCCAGCAACAGAAGTCACTTCAGAAGACTTTAGAGCTTCCTCGACCATCGGCTCAGCTAAAAAAGAGCCTTTTAGCAATTAAATTAGATTAAATTTAGCGGACGACTCGTATAGGAGCTCAACCTGTAACACAATCGGGGCACCACCCCTTTCCGTCGACGTGATCAGAGAGAAAAAGGAGGACGAGTCTCTTTCCCTGCGCGGAAGTAGATGTCCATCTCGAAATCTCGGCACGAAGACTGCCATATCCGTGCACGACGAGACGAGAAATAGGCATCTGGTACTAAATTAGAAAAGAAATATTGGGAGGGAGGAAATGAGAAAGGTGCAGAGTACGACGAACGAGATAAATTTAACCGGATTGCATCAACCAGTGCAAAGTTCCACAAGATATACACCTCACTATAAAATTTTTTATCGATTCACAGAATATTGTGATACTGCTCTATGCTGATCTATGGGATGGAATGCAAGAAATATTGTGTGTGATTGACTATTTACTGACGATCCGTCCTTACTCATAGACCCACTTTCTTGCCAGTTCACTTTCGTAGTTAGTAAGTTCGCTGTCCTGAACATTCCTGATATAAAATTCATCGTAGACCACAAACGAAGGAATACAGTAACACATACTCTGAACCAGTGGGCGATCTCTCGAGCAGCCGAACTCTGTGAGTCGCTTCCATGACACACATTGCGACCTGAATGCAGCAATAGAATGAAGTGAAGGAACAGCTAACCAGTGGCAAGAGAGAAATCTCCGCGTATGGTGCCCGCAGCTGACTGGAGAGGATTAGTGGAGCCAAGCATCGTACGACACTGATTCACTGCGTCCAAGCCCTCAAATACCATCTTTTAGATGATCAAAGAGAAGATAGATCACCTCCCAGACCATAGCGACTACGGGACCAGATGTCATGTACTTTATCAGTTTAGGGAAGAAAGGGCGATCTTTCAGTTCTTGATAGTGGGTCTAAAAATATAGATATTCAGAAGAAGATATGTTAGAAACCTCGAGATGTTCTTTGGACGCAGTCATCATCTTGAGACCGATAAGCTTGTATCCTCTTTGTTCGAATCTTTCCATGATCTCTCCCACAAGACCGCGCTGGACCCCATCCGGTTTCACCTACCATTCAAGAATTCTTCCATGTAAGATAGATACAGTAATTCAAACGCGACTGATTCTGCGACATATATTTTCTCACAAATGCCTACTCAGATCTCCAAGGAAACCGATTCATACAGTCAACAACTGTATAGCTACTAATTAAAGATGACGACAAACCATGATAAACGTTCGTTCATTAGTGCCATGCATGGCCTGTGAAGAAATGTTGCTGGTTCGGATGTTGCGAAAAATCGCTATCGATTTGCCTGAACGCGTATCAAGAAGATTAGCTATATGTAAATTCGCAAAAATATGAAGTGATATGAGAAGATGGACGAGAGAAGAAGAAACTCTGAATCAAAGGTGCTTCTATTCCCTAATCCAGACTAAGTCCAATCGACCAGGTAGGGAGGGGTAAGGGAGATGGAGAGGGTTTCCCTCAGACTCAAGTGGAGGCAAAATCGTTGCCTGCCTCATTCGATTATGGGCGTGGCATGACTTCTGTCACCAAGACTGTATTCCATCTCGAAAACAATGTTACTCAATCATCCCTACACTGTATTTCATGGAAGTTAAAGGTTGATTGAGTGTAGATTCCCTTGTGAGTCATTCATACTATACATGTGATGGCCAGAGAGGCAAAACATCAGTTCTCGTTCAGGTCGCTGTCTCCGCAAATCGGATACTGCAAAAGTGGGCGGCATGCATAAAATTCGCTGACATCGCGTAAGAGAATTCACGACAAACTTGACTTGTCTGCACGGTTCGTTCGGCCGTTAATGCATACCAGTTTCCATATTTGGGCGATAAGCCACTATTATTTTGACTTGTCAGATTCCTTCTGCTGTTGAAAAGGATGAATTGTGCGCATCCTTCTGATGATGAGAGTAACTGAGTAGTTGTGGGCGGAGATTCACGCGTTAGTACTAGGTGAGAAGTAGCTATATGAGAGAGAGAAGCGAGGATGCGTCCTGTCCTTCCTTTTCCTCACTCTCGTCTGCCACCATCCACTCATCTTATTACTCCTATTGTCAATTTGTATTGTGTCCATTGTCTCCCAGATCCTTCTCCCAAATCATCGTTTCTTTGTTTATATTGTGGACGCATTATTTTGTCCGGAACTGCTAATGCCTCCGCAAATAATGTATCTCTGCCGATGACACGTTGTGTGCTCTGCCTAGGAAGAACCGTTTGATTCGTCTTCTCGGATAGTAGCTCATCTGGGACGCCCTGGCCCGATACAAGGGATCGTAAGGGATTAGCATAGTATGCTCTCTCCAGAGCAGTTCTCCCGACTGACCGAATACGCTAATTGTGAGTTACTAATATGTTCTATTATGGTGACCCATGGAGAAAAAAGTTTCATGATATCAGGATCAATATAACTTCGTGAAAGTAAAATCCAATTAGCGGAGACAAACAGTATTGAAAGAATTGGTCCGAATGGAAAATACACTGCAGACAATGCAGATGACGTGACTGGCTTTTCGGTCTCTCGATTAACAGCAACAATGCCGGCCGGCGCACGCGCAAATTCACTTTATCGCGTGACAGATGACCTTAACATGTTGTAGATTCTTCGCACAAACTTGTGGATCTACTTGGAGAATTCCAACCACCAGATGGAATATTTGTTAAACATCTTTCCGAAGATCAGCAGGTACCAAAAGATGTTCAGATAATTGAAAAGGGTAATAGATTCAGACAATCGATTTCGAAGGGTTCCAACATTTCCTTGCCGTGTACTTTGGTGCTGAGCTTCCAATTGATCTAATAGAGCAACTCTTTCTTTCTTTCTCCAAACCGATAAAAGGTATGAAATTTCACTCGCCCATGAGTGACTAATGACTGACAAACTGCAGGGCGGCGACTTTCAACGTTCGAAGAAGCCATTAGCAATGTACGCAACAGGCTCACCGGAAATCTCAATACTTTGAGTGAAAAATTGGAAAAGCTGAAGCCAAGTCATGATGTATGCACACTTTTTCTCATTTACTAATGGTTCCACAGTGTCAGGAAAAGTCATATGAAGGTGTTCGTATTCCGCTCAAGCCACTGGTATGCTACTTGTCACTTTTGGAAGCTGCATCGCCCGAAAATAAGCTGGAAGGTAAACGAATAAGACATTGCAATGCCTTACTCATTCTGAAATTACAGTTGTTTTCCACGTTTACGACTCGGATGCCAACGGGTATTTGGACAAAGCGGTGAGTGCAGAACAGAAGAACAACAAAAACAATATCATTTGTAGGAGATCGAAGGAATCATCGAACAGATGATGACTGTAGCTCGATATCAACACTGGGACACTATTGAATTGGAACCAGTATGTTCACAAAATCGAATCACTGTAATTAAATTCAACATCAGATACTACGACAAATGATGACCGATATAGACTTTGACTCTGACGGAATAGTGTCATTAGAAGAATGGAAGCGAGGTGGATTAACCACTATTCCTCTTTTAGTTCTATTGGGATTTGATACCGTACGTTAATGACGTGAATGCTTACGGGTGAACTTAAATTTGTAGATTCAACTTGATGATCTGAAGGAAGATGGGGCTCACGTGTGGAGATTGCGACATTTCAGCAAGCCTACCTATTGCAATGTCTGCTGTTCTGCACTGGTAGGATGGGGAGGAAAACAGGGTCTTTCCTGTGGATGTCCGTCATATCCTTTAACGTCCATTCCATAATAGTCATTCAGTGTGCAAGTACACTGCTCATGAGAGATGTGTACGCAATGCAACTAATCGGTGCATTCGAACATTTTCTGCTCGACAGTGTGAGCGTCTCTCCCATCATTGGATAGACGCCAATGCCCCAGCCAAGTAAGTGTATCTTAATGAGCATCCTTCTACATTAACCAATTGAGATGTGCTGCCAAATGTGGAACGAGCATTTCCGTCTTCCAGGGCAAAAGATGCAGATGGTGCAATAGACATGCACACAACAAGTGCTTGTCTGCTATTAGTGACGCGTGTGACATGGGTGAACTCAAACATCACATCCTTCCTCCAACTCATGTCTTCCCTGCCTTTCTCGAACGAAAACACGCTGCTAAGCAGCAGCATGTATCCAATCTACTTCAAGTGAGTACATCAAATGAGGGTCCGTATGATGGTGAGATCAGGCCGTGCAACCACGCAATAACACCCGACCTCTCCTTGTTCTGGTCAATCCTAAGAGTGGAGGGCGACAAGGAGTTCGCGTTCTCCGAAAGCTTGAATACATGCTCAATCCTCGACAAGTGTATGATCTCAGCAAAGTTGGACCAGAGCCAGGGTGTGGTCAGAATTTTCACGTTCAATATCGAGAGCTCATTTAGTTTGAATTTGTTTTCAACGATTCCCAATTGCAATGTTCTCGTATGTGGTGGAGATGGGACTATTGGATGGGTTCTGGATGCCATGGGTGAGTTCCCTCATTGACATAAAGATAGTTTAGTTCCGTTTGAAAACATGTCATTGCAAACTAATCACTTGTGAATGCGTACTCTACTATTCCAGATAAGATAGAATACGAGCAAAACAAGCGACCTCCTGTAGCTATTCTTCCACTTGGAACGGGAAATGACCTTGCAAGATGTCTACGATGGGGAGGAGGATATGAGAATGAGAACTTAACCAAAATTCTACATAATATTGAGAAGGCTGTTCCTGTATGAACGATTCTTATAGACATAAATGATCATTGTAGATTTCAGATCTACATGGATAGATGGCAAATAAAGATTGAACAAAAGAAGAAAAGTGACAAGGGAGACCCTCCTCCATATAACATCATAAACAACTATTTCTCCATTGGAGTTGTGAGGACAATCACAACTATCTTTCCATCAATCACACCAGTTTCCTTGAGGATGCTTCAATTGCACATCGTTTTCACGTGATGAGAGAGAAGTATCCAGAGAAGTTCAACAGTCGAATGAGAAACAAACTGTGGTACTTCGAGTTAGGGACAACAGAGACACTATCAAGCACATGCAAGAACCTTCACGAGCAGATTGATATTCTAGTAGGTCCTTCACTATTTACTGTCAAACAAGTCATTCAGTGTGATGGGGAGACCATAGACCTTGGACAGGGTTCCACTCTTGAGGGTATTGCCCTTCTCAACATTACATCTATCTATGGAGGATCCAATCTCTGGGGAACCAGTAGAAAGGTCTACACACAACACATAATATTGAGTCAGAATGATAATGCAGAGTAGTGGTTCACGTTTTGCATTACCCTTTTCATCACAAGGATCCGGTCATCTCAGCTCAAGAGTTCAGGATATTGGTGACAAACTAATCGAGGTTCAGACGGAGCAAACTGATGACAAAACCTTATTTTAGGTCGTAGGACTTGAATCGGCCATTCAAATGGGCCAGATCAAGGCCGGAGTGAGAGCAGCAGCAAGAAGACTTTCACAATGTTGCACTGTTGTTATACAGTAGGTGATATGAAGGGAAGTGGAAGGAATGGAGTCATTACAGGACTCACAAGTCATTCCCAATGCAAATTGATGGTGAACCATGGATGCAACCACCATGTATCATTCAGATAACACATAAGAATCAAGTTCCAATGTTGATTGGTAAGAAGTATTGAATGAAGAATCATTGTCATTCCATCTAAGGTCAAACAAAGACAACGAGTTCATGGAATCTCCTCAAGAAGAATTCCTCCACAAGCACGGCTTCTCTATGAGATCTCTATTCTCTTTTATTTCGTGTAGGATACGGTTTGTTCATTACTTCACATGTATTTCTCATAAACTTTGTATTGTATCTCAGAAACTATCGCTATTTCATGTGTCAAGAGACATAACACAACAAAAAATCAACAACGATCTCAACTAAATAACATCTGCACATCCATGAGATTCTGCCATTATTATCTGTTCGATCCTAAAAATGTGCTGCAACCCATGCTAATGTCAATCTGACCAAAGGCGTGAGGCAGAAAACAACACTTATCGTACTACACTCAAAATCACGTAATGTGGATGTGAAGATCATAGTGGAATCAAAATCGATCTACCTTATTCGTCTGGTTGAATATTGTCGTATATTTGTCTCACATTCTCGTCTTCCTGGAGGAATTCGTAAAATTTCTCTACCTGCAAGGCCAATTTGTTTGGCTTAAAGTGAAGAGAATAAATCTACCAATTTTGTGTCTCCTTCCGAAAGTGCAATTGGATGCTTTGGTCTCATTTCTGCTTCTGCACTCTCGATTATCATTCTGAAATGCACAAGGTAATATTAAATAATGGAAGTGAATGTCCCCCTTTATCCCATCTACGCTCATCAACTGTACAGGAAATGGCAATCATACCACTTTCAGAGGAAGAGACACAATTTTTGTTAAGATAAATGTTGCACTAATTCAATTTTGATGTCCCACCCTTGCTTCGCCATTCCCTCCTCAACATAATTGACTTGTTTAGGGTCACATAGCATCTCGTACCGTGGCCTTCCATCGTCTCCATCCACAATATCAACCTGATTGACACATTAAGAACACATCAAAAGGACTATCACAATATTCTCAAGGTACCTGTTCACAATCCAATTCTATTCCCATTTCCTCCGTCTTCTCAAAGGGTATAACCTTTCCATCCTTTCCAACAGAGTCCACTCTCACTACTCCTTTTGCATCAAACCATGTCAATACTCCAGCAGGATCTGCTGCCAGACGGAATCCTCCCAACTTAAAGTACCTTGTGATCATGTATTACACCCTTGTTACTGACCTTGTTCATATACTTTCCTATGGCGTTAGCAATAGACGATCGGTTAGGAGCTTCTGTGTCTATGATGAAAAACGAACCAGCCGGGCCGATTACTTCGAATCGGAAAGGCTGCTCAGGCCGATCCTAAGGGGAATTTTAAAACATTATGGTAAGCCGGTTTCTAATAATTAAAGTTATTAGTCATACTTTCATTTTCTGCAGATAATTCTTAAAAGTGTCAAGGGGGAGGCCTTGAGCACGGAATTCTTGCTCCAGTCCTGCCAATTCTCGGTTGATCTTCAAGTCGAATCCGCCCTTTCGAACTGCCGAGTTTACCTAAATACTTTTTCACAACGACCATTCATACTACAATAATGATACCTTTTTCAGTAATTGATTAGTGGCTTGTGACTTAATCAGGTCGTTTTTTCCTTTGACATGTTTGATATTCTGCCATTTAGAGTGCCCTTTGAACACAGAGCTGGAGGTTGAAATAGGACGAAATGGCGCAGAAACTAAGTGTATAGCAGCCATCGCAAAGCGTCCCGTTGATGGTAAAAACATCGTTCCTGCAAATGGTTTTTTCTAAATGAAAAATAGCCATTATACCAATTATACCGAGCGCAACAATCGCAAACAACGAGCGAATAAAGAATGTGCCTCAAAAATCGTGTGAAATCCGTAAGTATAACCGTGAAAAATATACTGTAAATAACAGAAATTACACCACACTCTGTGCACCACGATGCACACAAATATTTTTCGATTTTTGAAAATATTTGCGTTGTTCCATTTGTTTTGCAAGTGTTTTATTGTAGGCGATGACCAATCGACTAAGCTGGTACCAACAAGCGGAGTCTATGGAAGACATTCTCTGCCAAGCAGGAAATGTCGCCATTTTTGATGGAGACTCCAAACAGGTGAGCATTTTCAACCCAATTATGCACTTTTAAGCTTTTAATAGCATGCTATCAAAGCTACGCTACACTAATTCAGCCGGATTTCGAGCAAGGAACGGCTTCAATGACTCTACATAGAATAATTTGGGCTGATTCGTCTGACCCGGTATGCCTTGTGTATGCTCTTCCCTCAATACAAGTGTTCTTTGCAGGATCGGCGGTTGGTACTGCATCATTCACTTGTAAAACGGATAGAAAGGCATCACAAGAATATATTTTCTCGCGGTGGAAAGGTCATAATCGTTCCTTCTTTTATATCTATTCAGTTATAGATAATTGCTCATTTGGAAGTGCCTCCTGCAACAATCATTGGCCCAGTCAACTCGAGTCCCCACAATTTCCTACGTTTTGTATTCAAGGGTGGAGGCGAGGATGAGGTTAGATTCATAATTGAAAATCAAATTCGAACACAAGTTTAGTTTTTCAAACGCTACGAGGAAGCATTGAAACGAAAAATATGGCAACGAAATTCATCCGGTTCCAGTTCAAGTGGAGTACGTTACAGACTTATCCATTTGATCATAATGACTATTCGATGAATGTTCTCCTCAAAGTTACGTTATAGTCACGTGCTTCTCATGTCACTCAACAAAGAATGGCTGGAATTGGAGGAATTGAAAAGAAACTGGCTGAGAATCATATCAAGACTCACGAAAGTATCAGTCAGGTAGTATCCCATAATATTTGTTGGCTATTATGAGAATGGACTAGTTCAAGAGGAATATAGTAGAATCAATCGATAATTAATATATTGCAGGCGTTTGAGGACATGTCTCGCTTGATGGAAAGTGCACGAGAAATGGTTTCCCTCTCAAAGAGTATTGCTGAAAAGTTACGGGCGAGGAAGGGAGAAATTACCGATGATGAGGTTCATTCTTATACTTTTTATTGTTTCTATTATTAATTTAGCATTCATTTTATCATCATGATCACCTTTACAGACAGTTGCATTCAAATCCTATCTGCTATCCCTTGGAGTGTCTGATCCTGTTACAAAGGCATCTTATGGGGGAGGGTCCTTTTACTATGAGAAACTAGCAGAAGAACTCACAACTGTGCTTGTTCCTGCACTCAAGGTTCGTATGTTTGACGTGGAATAGAATGACAATGGTTGATTGTAGGAGTGTGGAGGTGTTATAACCCTTCCTGAGGTATACTGTAGAATCAACCGTGCACGTGGATTGGAGTTGCTCTCTCCTGAAGATATACTTAATGCCTGTAACGCACTTTCCAAAGGAACAGGACCGCTCGAGTCAGTTCATTTCTTTTCTGAGAAATATATGTGTTCATTGTATTTAGAATGGCTCGTTTCCCTTCGGGTGTAATTGTTGTTCAACTGAAGACGGCATCAGTAGAGTCTTCCATATGTGATACTACTTCTGTAGTTGAAGAGAGTGGTTCTCTCACTGCTTCTCAGCTCAGTACCGTTAAAGGAATCACAGTGGTTCTTGCTAAAGAAAGGTATAATGAATTTTTTTTTAATTTGCATAAAGATATTTGTATTTGTAGACTCTTAGCAGCAGAATCAGCAGGAAAATTATGTAGGGATGATTCATTGGAAGGACTCGCTTTCTATGCAAATAAGTGGTTGCAAGAAGCAAATTAAGGCCTCTTGATGGGTTTTACTGTAGATATAGATTTATCTATTGTAGTGTCAAAGGATTGAGAGATGTTGTATAGTGTATTCTGATATGTAATATTGCCTGTATAGCTCGTGGACAATGTGTGCTGTTGTGGTAATTGCGGTTTCATTCTGTTTACTTGTTTAGGTGTACGATTGTAGTTACTGTAGTATTCGATAGTTTCTGTATGATTCCCCTTGACACTCCTTCCATTCTTTGTTTTATTCCCTAGTCATTTGCTCTGTGAAAGTTGCCTTGCCTTGTCTATGCGCAATCTTATTTGCTGTTTGCCTTACGTATTTTTCATTACCAAGCTTTTATTGCTAGAGGTGTGAAGAAACTTGAACTAATAAAGACCATTGATAACTGTTCTTCCTCTCTTTATTGTACAGGTTCAGGACCTGCTTAATACTTCTAATCATTTTTATGCTTATTTATATTCCTTGAATCTTTCAGATGGAAGAAGGAGGTGAAACTACGTTTGATTCCATTCCCGACACTTCAGCTCATGTAAGTTTTTTCTCAGCAAAAAGTGTTGAAGGGATTTATGTTGAGACGTGATAGTGTTACAGGAAGAGTCAGTGAATGCAGTTGATACAGAAAGAGAAGAAGTACATGGAGAAGAGGAAGGAGATGGAGGAAATGAAGAAGAGAATGGTGAGAATAGATGATAGACTGAGGCAATGAATGGATGTAATCTCTATAGAGAATCCATTTGCTGATGATGATGATGAAGAAGATGGAGTACAAGTAACAATTGGAGAGATTAGACCAAATGTTCAATTCTCTACGGTATGGAGAAATAGGAATGGAAGAATGAAAGAATGACATTCTTTCAGAAGACGGAAGGTGGTCGAGGTCAACAGGCTGCTAAAGGACAATTGGATATTGATGCTGTACCCGCCATTGATGGAGTGGTCATTTTATTTCTCTTATTTTTTCTAATCATCCAACATATTTAGACTCTTTATGACATAGATCTGGCTAATTCTGAAGACAAGCCTTGGAGGAAACCTGGAGCAGATCCAAGCGACTACTTTAACTACGGCTTCACTGAAGGTTTGAACGTTTACTTGTTTTTCGCAAAATAATGCAAAATGTTTGCCGCCAGCAGGGGTCGAACCTGCGACTTTGGGCTTATTAGACCCACGCTCTAACCGACTGAGCTATGGCCGCGGATGGCAACACAATTTTTTGTAGAGACATGGAACTTGTACTGTGAACGACAGAAGAAACTCCGTGCAGAGTTTGCTGGAAATCAGCAGATGGTGAACAGGCACATAATGAGCGGCATCAACCTGACGAATCCCCTTGCACCGACACCAAGTGAGTGAATGATTAGTGGAATGAGGAAGGGTTGATTAAGTGAGACAATTGATGTCTGGAGGAGATGGTAACAACAAAGTATTAGTGGATAACACTGCTGGATACAAGAGATATCAGAGACCACAACATAACATAAATGATGACTCCCATCAACCTGTTAGTTGAACTATTCATCTATTCTCATTATATGTTCATATTTATAGCAGACTGTTATTCGTACAATCGTAGGAGGTTCATCAGTGACTCAATCGACTATTCCCACCATTGGAACTCCTGACTTCTCTCGTCCTCCTCCTATGCTCATTCCCACCAGTCAGTTCCTCCTCCTCTTACTCACTTACAGTACTCTGTACAGTGGGTGGAGGAACAGCCGATCATTCATCCACTGCAGTCTCTGTTCTTACAAGTGAACCTCCTCCTCCAGGTGGGTCATTCAGGATAGAATGAGAAGAAGGGGAGGATTGTCTTAAGGAGCAGAGGAGGCAACATCGACAACATCTGCGGGTGGAAGTGCACCTATTCAGTCCATTCCTACTCTGGGTGGTACTTCAGGGGCATTGATTGATACAAGTATGCCTCCACCTGGGTCAGTCTATTCATCCATTACTGTAGTGTATACGAATACCTTTCTAGATTCAATCCTTCTCTTCCTCCTCCCAATATGCGTACTGCTCCTCCAATGGGACTTCCCAATACGAATATGCCTCCTCCTGGATTCAATCCCATGATGCCACCCCCTAACTTCAATCAGATGGTAACTGTCAACTCACTTAACTTACATTTAGTTACTCTCTTTGTCTTTGAGCAATACGGTGGAGGTCGAATGGGTGGTCCTCCTGGTGGATATGGAGGTCCTCCTATGGGTAGAGGACAAATGGGAAGACCTCCTCCACTCATGGGAAGAGATCAATATGGTGATGTGAGTGAAGACATGTGAAAGTAAGAGTATGGTTGATTGAGATGAATGGCCATGGTCGTCGTGATTCGAGTGAATTTGATAGAAGGCATGAAAGGACTGGAGGAGAATCAAGGTGAGAAAAGTGAATGAATAGAATGAAAGAAGGAGATATTTTAGTGGAACAGATGATGAAATGGCTGCTGCTGTACACAGAAGAAGTACAAGACATGTACAAAGGAAGAAGTCAAGGACTCCTCCTCTTAAAAGGTCAGAGGGCAAGAAGACAAGGGAAGGCACATCGTACCCTTGTCAATATCACGGAGCATTTGATCATTATGACACTATTGTCTGAGATAAGAGAGTATTACAGACGATCTGGGCGGGAAAGAGATGAAAGAAGAGAAAGGGAAGAAAGAGGAAGAAGACATAGAAGTAGAAGTGGAGAAAGAAGAGAAAGGAAGAATGAAGAGAAGAAAGAGAAAAGAGGAGAAGATGAAAGAAGTGAAAGGAAGAAAAGGTAAGGAATAGAAAGAGAAGAAAGAATAGAATGATGATTGTAGACGACATGATAAGGAAGAAGAAAAGGATAAGGAAAGGGAAAAAAGTAAGAGATCAAAGAGGGAAGATAGGAGAACAAGGGATGATGAAGTTAAACAAGAAGTTGATGATCATCAAGAATAATATATTCATTTTTTGTTGTGTCAACCCGTATTTTTGTGCATGTCGGGTGTGTTTCATTCTCATTTCATAGTTGTAAACTTCCATGTTATTTCGTGATATTAACAGTTGGTGTTAAATGCTTACATTGTAAATGAGAAGCAATATAAAGAATGTTGTTCCAAGTGTGATATTCAGTTGTTTGTGGGATGACATGACAGAGTAGTGCAGTCAGATGCCCATCCCACCCTCTCCCTCTCACAACCAAACCATCCAGTCTGCAACACACATTGAATACGAAGGGAGTAGGCAACACACCATGACATTCCCATTGCACACATTCTTGTAGTCATTGTAGACACATGTTAGGAAGTCTTGGAAGTTCTGACTGAGAAGAAGAAGGATGAATAGAGTGAAAGGAAGAGACTGACGTGCAGAAGTTTGATGTTCCCACTCCATAGATAGTTCCATTGTATTGATTAACACATTGAGTGATCTTATCTGCACCAATGATACAGTTTCTGTTGTCAGCCCAGACTGAATCAACTATCTATTCCATTTCATTCATTCTCTCACTATTGAATCCTCCAGCACACTCAAATTGAAGTTGACGGAAGATGTGTTCGAGTGTACGCGCATTATTGATTGTTGTGTCTCCCTGAATAGTTATCGTACTCTTATTGGAAGTACAGTATCCTCACAAGATCATAGATGGCATATCGATTTATGCACTTCTCATACGAGTTTCCCATTCCATTGTAGAAAGTCTGGCGAGCACTGAAGTAGCGACATGATCAATGAATGCTTCCTATCAACTACGGATAAGGAAGCAAAAGTGCATTTGTCATTCGTCTAATTCAGGGGATCTCATGTGTCAGACGAATAACAAATATAGTTCTTCTTCCTTTCCCTACCCTATTATCAGCAATTATTGTATTTGTGATGAGATTGAACCAACTTGCAAACTTTAATGAGCCCATCGACTCCCGTTGTCTTTTGAATGATTCCATTGACTCCTGAAGCAATCATCCCTCCATCCTTGTATGTGTACGTTGTGGGAAGACCCAGGGTAGTGAGAAACGTTTGCTGAAGGATACGGTAGGGACTGAGAGTCAGGGAATGAATGATGGGATAACATACCAGATTGGATGAGAGAAGAAGACAAGGTTGAATATCTGAAGGCATTGAAGAGAAGATTGGAAGAAGAAGAAGGAGAAGGGTGAGGGATTTCATCCTGGAACGATTCAAATGGAGACAAAGGAATATGATCAAGGGTTAGATAGACGTCGTTCATACACTAAACAAGCCTACAATCACATGAAATCTGTTATGTGTAGGTTGAAGGACAAAGTGAAAGGGACAAGAATGTCAAATGAATGACTGAGTGTGCATATGTGATAAGGACTCTGCATGCAGTCACCATCATTCAAGGCCATAAAATGGGGCGAGTCTCTCATGGAGAAGAAGCTGATAATACACTTTACGATCCAAGTGACAATTCCTTTCAATCCAAACGAGTGTGTGCTGTTTCTTGATCGGAATCTTGTAAGAAACAATAGTATGCAATGTGGTGATTACGTAGAATGACAATGGCTTTTTTGAAGATATTCATTCAGATGACGATCTCCATCTCACATATTGTTTCACTTCTTTGCAGAAATCTGGGCAGAATGTCTTATTGTCATTGCATACTGTTGAGTGAATATTGTTCATTGTTTTTATACTGTAAAGTGATCACAACTGTACTAATTCATTCTCATCATGAATCTCTCCTTCAGATAAAAGTTCATCTTTCTTCTCTACTATAGTGTTGGAGTGTTGGAGTGGATCCATTGGCATGTTAGTTGAATTGAAGGAAGAAGAGAAAGAGAAAGAGTGACTTACAGCTGGAAAAGCATTCTGGGCTGAGAAGTTAGGAATGGGAGACTTCTATTATGAATTGGCTGTACAGATTGTAGAGGTACTGTAGTTGAAGGAATGAATTGATGTAGATGTTACAGGTATGTCTTTCTACTACTCATATAAGACGATTTGTTTTAAAATTTCGATAAAAAGCTGAGTCCCTATTAGGGATTGCACTTCTTGTACGGATTTTCAAAATTTGCCAGGAAGTAGACGGCACATCGTGCTCGTGTCGATTTTTGCATCTCGCTCAAGAAGTGGAATCCACATCCTGCTCGTGCTCCTGGACGAGCAGCATGTCGACCCTACTTCCTGCTCGAGGGCAACACGAGCACGATGTGCACCCCACTTCGTGCTCGAGTGGGCGTGGATTATTTCGAGCGATGCCTCAAAAATGGCGAGCACGGTGTCGACCCCACTTCCTGTGCGAGCAGTACTCGAGCAGGAAGCGGACCCCACTTCTTGCGCGAGCACTACTCGAGCAGGAAGCGGACCTCACTTCTTGTGCGGACTTTTCAATTTGGAAAATACACCTATGACCAGCAACGACATTGCGAGAACGATGGAAACAGCCTATATAACGCCTATCAGAACGATGAAAATCCCCTATCTGACCCTTATTTCTGTTAATTGGCGTGTGCCAACAAGAATTGACAATTTTTTGCTTTGATTGTTATTTTATCGTCAATTATTCTTGTCAATAAACATTGTACAATAAAACAGTGCGAACATTACAAACCTATGTACAATAAAAACAGGTTCTACAACACCTTCAATCTTACAAAATACGCAATCTACATTTTGCGCGCGTACAAGATGTGGAGTTCACAAATCACCGCATTTTGCGCGCGTACAAATTGTGGAATTCACAAATCACCACATTTTGCGCGCGTACAAATTGTGGAGTTCACAAATCACCGCATTTTGCGCGCGTACAAATTGTGGAATTTACATTTTTCTTTACAACAATTATGATATATTCTGCTAGCGCTAAGTGTGTGAAAGATGTATGACTGATGTGTGCGAGGTGTATGAGATACCGTAGTTAACTCACACCCTTTCAGCGGAGTGAATTTTATTTTAATCCTGAGCTGCCTAGTGTTCCTAATGGTTTTTGATAGAGTTGTTGCTGATTGTATATTATGTTTTTGATTTTCAGCACTCGTTGACAGCGCACGCGACGACTACCGACGCCTATTTGGAGCTAAATAAGGTTTGTGACTTGAATGAGTTATGAATTTATTATTTTAATTTCAAATTTGATTTCCACGTTTATTTTGGATAGTTTTGCAGCGCGACGCCTGTATGGACAACAAGAACAGTGACGGCAACAACAGAAGAGGCCAATCTTTTTGAATTGGTTCGTTTTTTTGTTGGTCTACATTTTGTACGCGTACAAAATGCGGGGGTTGTCTTTTTTCCTTTGCCGTTGAGCTCTTTTTGTGGGAGCACGAGTAATTGATAACGCGATCCTTCAGAAATATTGCATTTTGTCATTCATTTAACTATCTCTTCAGATGTGCACGACAGCATGCTTGAGGGAGCTACTTCGACCCACCGGAACGAGAGGAGGAGCGAATGAATCGCCCTATCTGCTGTATCAGGTTTTTTATGATTATTTTCAGATGAATTTCTGTAGCCGAGGCCTCCGTTCGTAAGGTAGGTAATTTCACCCGAATCTTTTCGCTTTGATGGATTCCATTAGCAATTTCGTCATTGTTTCAGGGCGTCCGTAACCCAATTTTTTTCCTTGGACGATGCGAGGCAGTGAGGACAGCGGCATACTCCATGTGGAGGATGCTGAATTAACGGTGAGTATCGACTTTTTCCAGCTATTTTTACTTGAGCTTGCTTCAGGTAGCCCCGTCGCCTATCTGAGAGTCACGACGAGCGGGACGCGACCTGTCTGCGTCAGTAGGAGATGAGAGGATTGAAGGTGAAGGAAGAAGCGAGCAGTTCCATCGCTATCACTTGTATGCCCATTTCTCACTTATTGTGACCCTATTTTTCTATTTCCGTAATTGTTGTAAAGAAAAATGTAAATTCCACAATTTGTACGCGCGCAAAATGTGGTGATTTGTGAACTCCACATCTTGTACGCGCACAAAATGTGGTGATTTGTGAACTCCACATCTTGTACGCGCGCAAAATGTGGTGATTTGTGAACTCCACATCTTGTACGCGCGCAAAATGTAGATTGCGTATTTTGTAAGATTGAAGGTGTTGTAGAACCTGTTTTTTATTGTACAATGGTTTGTAAAACAGTTCGCACTGTTTTAATATACAATGTTTATTGACAAGAATAATTGACGATAAAATAACAATCAAAGCAAAAAATTGTCAATTCTTCTTGGCACACGCCAAATAACAGAAAAAAGGGTCATATAGGTTTTCATCGTTTTGAGAGGCGTTAGATAGGCTGTTTCCATCGTTCTCGCAATGTCGTTGGTGGTGATCGGTGTATTTTCCAAATTGAGAAATCCGCACAAGAAGTGGGGTCCGCTTCGGCAAACCTGAAACTTCACCACTTCACCACTTCATAACTTCATCATTTGACTTCACCACTTCACCAGGTCTGAACTTAAAACTTGCAATTTTGGCCACTTTCGAGTGAGATCCCGCCACTATTACGAAATAGTGGGCGGGATATCACGAAATATTGGCCAAAATGGACAAATCTTCGTGCTTATCACGTAAAAATGGCAATTGGTGAAGTGCAAAATCACGAAGGTTTGTCTATTTTGGCCAATATTTCGTGAGATCCCGCCCACTATTTCGTAATAGGGGCGGGATCTCACTCAAAAAGGCCAAAATAGCAACTTTTAGGTACAGAAATGTTGAAGTGGTGAAGTCAAATGGTGAAGTTGTGAAGTGGTGAAGTGGTGAAGTTTCAGGTTTGCCGTCCGCTTCCTGCTCGAGTAGTGCTCGCGCAGGAAGTGGGGTCGACATCGTGCTCGAGTAGTGCTCGTGCAAGAAGTGGAGTCCACTTCCTGCTCGAGTAGTGCTCGCTCAGGAAGTGGGGTCGACATCCTGGCAAATCAATAGGACGAGCAGGATGTCGACTCCACTTCTTGGCAAATTTTAAGCCCCAACACGAGCAGGAAGTGTGGTCGACTTCGTGCTCGAGTTTCAATTTTTCAAATTTTGCCGATCCGAGCACGAAGTGGGGTATACTTCGTGCTCGAGTAAAAATCCGTACAAGAAGTGCAATCCCTAATAGGGACTCAGCTTTTGATCAAAATTTTAAAACAAATCCTCTTATATCAATGGAGGATTGATGACTGTAGAAGAATTGAGAAGTCGACTATTGAAGAGTAGAAGTAGAACAAGGAAGGAAACTATCACAACGTCAGTTGATTGACAGTCTAATCTAATCAATTGTTGTTCTTTTAGTGATGATGTTCTTCGTGCTGTAGACAAGTTGAAAGTATTAGGGAATGGATTTGAACTCCTTCCCCTTGGTGGAGGAAGATTCATTGTACAAAGTGTACCTGGAGAACTGAGTTAGTCACTCTGATCATGGTTGTTCTCATTGTCATACTGTAGATATGGATCATTCCCGTGTACTCCAATTGGCTGAAGACACTGCATTTGTGACGAAGGAACTCATTATTGATAGACTCAGGTGTTACAGTATCCCAATGATGAATGGACTAGTTGTTTAGATGGGATGAATCTCGTGCAGATGCAGTACTTGAACATCTTGTAAAGGAAGGATTGGCATGGGTGGATGATCAACCAACAGATACAATACAAGTGAGTCAATGAGTATACTGTATTGTGATGATTGTCATTTGAGTATTGGGTTCCCTCTCTATTCCTTCAACAGATATGTCATAGTTCTTCTTCCACTTCGGTCAGTCATTCACTCCATTCTTCATTAGATTGTATACATTGAAGGATGGCCCTGAGGGAAGTGCCTCCTTTGATCCTTCATAACAACTCCAAACTAGTCATCTAATCAACTTCGTGTATGCAACACATTGCCATGTTCCAATGCCAATAGTAGGAATCGCATTTGCTCTCAAAACGATACTAATTGTCGTAGATACTGTACATACAGAAGAAATGTATTGTAGTGCAGAGAAATGATAAAGTGTTTGATTCATCGGTGAGTTTATTTGATAGTTGTTACTGCATCATATCTATTTTGTGTCTTGAGTGTATTTGTTCTTGATGATGAAGTAATCTCTTGCATTCGTCTCTCTTGAAGACAAATAACTGAGAAGGGTAAGATGTTTGTTTGTGATGGATGAATCCTCTTTTGACATGACAGCAGTATCTGCACGGTGTTCCCTTTACACTGTACACATGCATATATTCCGAGTCAACACCAATCCCACTCAATGAGAGGGGGAGGTTCTGTAACCGCTGCTACTCTCTTTACTGCACAAAAAAGTTCGGCAGCTCAAGATATCCGATTACACATCTCGTGAGAGGCCACAATAGAGAATTGACGAATGGATGATTATGAATTGCAAGAGTAAAGGTGAATGTCTTCTCCTATCAAGCATAGGCGCTGAGGAGGGGAATCTGCTGAGGCACATCCTTGCAGGGGATTCGAGACCGGTGATCTCTAAATAATCATGTTGTACTGTTCCTTACGTGGGTATCACTACGAATGCCCTTTCCCGGAGGGATGGCACCTTGATGGTGGAGGGGGTTTGCAAGAATAGAGAAGAAGATGAGAGGAATTGCAAGAATTGTAGACAGTCACATGTAGTGTAGATTGTTTGTTGTTCTTTTGTTGGTCCGTGGGGGTGGATGTCCCCCTTATCCTATTCTCACTTATCTCCTCTATGAGTAATCATGCAATCCGTACCATCCCCCCTCTCTTCTCTTCATGTTCACATCAACTTTGTCTTCTGGAGGCGGTCCTTCTCTTCCGTATAAAAGAACTTCTCTCACTCTTCCCACTCAAACCACCCATTCCACTCTCAGGATGAAACTGTAAGTGATACTCTTCCATTCTATAACAATATCTATTTCAGTCTTCTTCTCATTCTTCTTTCAACACTTTCCTCTGCCCAATACAGTAAGTGTCTTCATTCCTATTGAATATTCTAACCCAGATTGTTCCTTCCCCCAATGACTCTCTAACTCCTTTCTCCTATTTCAGTTTCATCATCTTCTCCACCAGGAGTTCTTCCTCATCATATAAGAGATCGATTGACTGATCCAGGAAGGATCAAATTGGCTCCCACCACGACAACTTCTCGTCCTTCTTCATCTTCTCACACTCCTTCTTTTCTTCCCAATCCCCTCTCATCAAGGACACCTCCAATGGTTCTTTCTCCTCCATTCTTCAGATCAGTTAATCTTCCATCAACGGATCCCCTTATATCCTCATTCTCTGCCTCCCCCTCCTCTTCCACTCCAGCCCCTGTTCAAGCCCTCAAACAATTGACCCAAGCTGCCTATGACTACATTATCTCAAGACTCAATGAGATGGGAGAGGATACTGTAGTGGAATCATCAGTAGGACATTCCACTCAGGAGACAATTGTGGATGGAGAAGAGAATAAGACAAGTGTTTCAAGAGCAGTCAATGAGACTGATAAGAGGACTATTCTTGTGAATCTATTCAAGAATGAGAGAAGAAGAATGAATGAGAACATTCCTGTTGCTGTTCACAATAGAGGAGAGGCATATCTACGAAATGAGGATCCACAATATGCAGAAGCTGAAAGAAGAAAGAGCGAAGCAATCAATACATTCTTCAAGTCTCTACCGCTTGAACCAATCAATAACTATACTCCCAAGTTAACATAATATCTCATTGACTTCCCTATCCTCTCATTGTGTGTTTGTTGTTGTTCCCATGTGAGTAAATGTTCTCTTCCCTCTCAACTAACAGATTCCATCCAGATCTCTTCACTTCCACTAAAGGAAGTGACAAGTGGTCATTCACTCACATTGCCACTTATGCACGGCTTCATTCCTTTCCTTCATTTCAGATATACAACAAGAGACAAGAGGAGACTCTTCCATTCCTGGATATCTACCAGATTATCAAGGAGACAAATACACTAATCCTCAAAGGATAAAGGATACTCAAGCACTCAATGAAGAATTGTTTCGTTCTATTGGAGGTGCTCCTTCTCCTCCTCCACTCACTCCTGCTCAACAACGAATGAATACAGTAGGAGGTACAAATGATATGTCTAGAGATATTCC
Source organism: Diplogasteroides magnus (assembly GCA_014805445.1). Classification (NCBI taxonomy): domain Eukaryota; kingdom Metazoa; phylum Nematoda; class Chromadorea; order Rhabditida; family Diplogasteroididae; genus Diplogasteroides; species Diplogasteroides magnus. The sequence goes on along the minus strand of JACMIF010000248.1, from coordinate 8,264 downwards.
ATCCAGCCTGACCTTCCCTTCCCTTTCCTCCTCCCCATTCCCTTCTCTCATACTGTATGATCAACCACAGACATCCACCGTATTCTCACAGAACACAACCCCATTTGCCAATACCGTATCCCCTCAGCCTTCCCTCAATACCGTATCCCCTCAGCCTTCCCTCAATACCGTATCCCCTCAGTCTTCCCTCAATACCGTATTCCCTCAGCAGAATCTTATCACTCTCCAACCCAGCACATCAACCATACAATCATTCCAATCCACCACGCGAATCCCCCAGTAATCGATAATATTGATTTTGATTCATCCCGAGCTTTACTACTTGTGCATAATTCCTCCTCCAATAAAGGTCTCGAACAGCTAACAGGACAGAATAACAAGTAAAAGTAGAATATGTGCAGTTATGAAGAATCAACGAGAGTCCAAGGAACAAGAATAGAAGATAAGTGAATTGTTTGTAGCCACGCAGTACTATCCATCCACATCCACCATGTCCACACTGCAATATCAACCATCCTCCTCTTCCATGAGTGGATACAATAATGGATATGGACAGACTGGTTACGGTCAGACGGGATACGGTCAGACGGGATACGGTCAGACTGGATACGGTCAGACGGGATACCAGTACAATCCCTCATCCACTTATGCAAACTCTGCATACACCACTGGATACAACAACGGTACGAGAGTGGGGATTGGTATATGGTATGGTTCTCGATAGGTCTCGGTGGTGCCTCTCCTTCCACTTATTACACTACTGGATACACGAACAATGGACAAGAGTATGATTCCACAAGACAGATGTACGGTGAGTGGAGGATACTGTAGTTGGAATGAATGAATAGAAGAGATTACAGGACAACACAACACGAATGCCTATTACAATCCATTGTCTACTAGTACAGGGTGAGGATGACTACATGTCAATCAATAGAATCTCTCTTAGATATGGATGTTGCCAACAACAGACAACCAATTCCTATTCATCTGGAACATACTACGATGAGAACTGTTGTCAACAACAGGTACTCCCTCCCCCTCCCTCCCTTCCCATTGCCTCCTTTCAGATGTATTCATCCAATGCGTGTTGCCAACCGACTTCCTCTGGACTCCTCAATTCGATTGGATACTCTCAGCCCCTGTACTCCACTTCGTATGGTCGCAAGTAGACCCATTCCATACTTATGCTCCTCTTGCGATCTCGAGAGTATAATTCTATTTCCTGCATCAATTGTGTACTCCTTCATTCATCTGTAAATACTCTTCTGAGAGGAATAAAGTCCCTTTCATCTTCATTTCCTCTATCAATAACACACGAATAGACTGTGGTTGCACATTTAATCAGAGAGGAGACAAACAGAAAAAAGATTGAGGAGATGGCAACAATCTCGTGACAACAAATGAGGGAAGGAGAGACATCTATTCAATCAATAATTGACAACAGAATGAGAAGACTCGTTACCCAATACGAGATTCCCTCAATAACAACTATCATCTATACTTGTATCACTCACAATGGAGCAAATGATTCTCCTCTCAATCCCATCGATTTCTTCCTCCCAAATATCCCAAGCTTTCTTCCACCTCAACACAAGACACTATCACAATGAAGAATATAGAAGAACTGACTGTTTTATGAGAATGAAGTACATTTCCAATGTTTGCTTTCTTCCATTTATCCGATGGTTTTTGTCCCTTTGGCTGAATAAATGTCCATTGTAAGTGTCAATGTCAGTACTATTCTCACCTTTCCAGGCATTCGTCCATCTTCTTTCTTTTTATATTCATTTTCTCTCAATTCATTCAATGATGAGATTCCTTTCTCATCAAACCAACTCTTCTCTCTTGCCTTCAATGAGACTATTCCTTCAATATACAACGGATCAATTATCAAATGAACTCATGAGCCATAAACAGATGACTGTGTCCATTTGACCATTCTCATTTCATCCTCCCCCTCCTCACATTATCAACATATGGCTTCGTTAGCATCATCATAACATTGAATTCCCTTGTCATTCGTTCTCTTGTAACAGCCACCATATTGTCTGTCACTGGATAGTCAGGACGACCAGTCCTACAACCAATTCATTCCATTATAGACAACTACAGTAGTCTCGTTCATTCAAAGGTTTCTGAGCCTTGTAAGAAAGTAATCTCAAGTCGATACAATATCTTCTCCAACCCATTCTTAGTATAATTAGCCACGCATGGTAAATGTTTGAATTCACATACCAGTATGATATCTAGAACGCTCATGAAAAAATTAGTCCACGAAATTTTTTACTTTGTCATTCTGCGAATATTGTGGGACAATAAACATACGCCTTTTGTTGTGGCAGTAGAGGTCCTTTATATCCAACCTCCCACACACGACGATTCCAATGTTTCTTATTCAAATTGCCCAGACACATACGAGACAAACGCATCTACAATATACAATAGAATCAATCAGTAGAAATGGAGGTGAAGAGTAGAGATATAGTGAAGAGTACGATAACTCTTTTGAGGTGAAGAGTAGAGATATAGTGAAAAGTATGATAGCTCTTTTTAGCTGAAGAGCAGAGATATAGTGAAAAGTATGATAACTCTTTTTAGCTGAAGAGCAGAGATATAGTGAAAAGTATGATAACTCTTTTGAGGTCATGACAACGGCGTCCCTTTAGATCCTTTATCTCCCAATGAACATATTGTACCAAACCATAACCCACACCTTTCAATAGACAACCAGCAAAGGAAAGCATTCCAAGAAATTATTGATAACATAGCACAATATGAAATAATCATCTTATCATCGTTAATGATGAAAGTATATGGATTGACTAGTAGACTGAATGGCTTTACATGAGTGCATACATAGAATGACAGTGAAGGGGATTCGATCACCAAATCATCAAGGGACAAATTGAGCGGCCTAATAACAATGGCGGAATATGGATATAAGTAGGACTGAGTGCATGACTCAATGTCTACCCGCAGATCCAACCCGAGATGATGGTCTACGAAGCTCAGAAAGAAGAAGTTTAACACCTGCCACCCATGCAGATTGAGTGAATTGAGGAAATGAAGCGAGAAGATGATCAAAGAATGAATGGGCATCATCATACTTTTCACTATCCAATGCTCAAATCATATGAATGAGACAAAGTAAAAGAATTAAGACTTACCATCAACAACATAGTTAAGACTCTTCACAAATTCAGCCGAAGAGTTTCCACTTTGGAATTGTTGTTGAAGGGAATGAAGTTTGATCTGTACGCCCTGACACTTCGCCTGAATCAAATGACATGGAATGACAAACGAATCAATACTCACACTAGATAGTTTAAATGCAGCCTTGACCAGAAATGCAACAAGTGATTCTTCAGGAAGATTAACGTCTCCTGGGGCCTTTGTAGGAGGTCTACAATCACAATATTCATCAACGAGTAGAATAATACAACCAACCTGTAAGTGGCCGGATTGGGTACTGTAGGTGGTTGTCCCGGAATTGTTCCACCTCCAGTTACGGTATTAGGAGGTTCAAAGATGAGATGAGACTGAAAAGAATACTGTACTTATTGAGAGAGTGAATGGTAACTGACATCTTCACTTCCGATTGAAGGTGCCGAAGGAGGTCTGGCTGCAGTAGGAGGAGGGGCATACTGTAAGGATAAAGTTTGTCTCTATATGTGAGATAGAGCGATTAACGTGTTGAGTAGGATGGGGGGAGTTGTGAGACTGAGCAATGGCCCATGCCTGTTGATTAGTCTCAAAGAATTGTCTCTCAATAACTCAAAAGGACGACTAACCTCATCTTGTTTCTCTTGTGCAGGAGACATTCCACCCACAGATGAAGATTCTCAAAATGATTCTTTCCATTCATTCTTCATTCTTCTACTACTGATCATCAATGAATGGGTTCATTCATCCGAACAAACCAATTCTTCATATTCCTTCTCTCATTAAATGACTCACGATGTGCGTTGAATGCAGCATAGATTGCTGGTTGAGATGCTCCATTCGAAACCGGCGGGCCATTACCGTATCCCGAAGGTCCTCCGAAAGTCGGTGTGGGACCAGCAAACGAAGCAACTGTTTGCGTACCGTATGGCGACATTGTCTGAAAAGAACAGCAAGTACTACAACGAGGAAGTAGAAAAGACTCAACTTTCGTTAAAGACTACAATTTGTTCGTGAAAATGCACACAATGTAGAAGAATATGCATATAAAGGGACATAGATATCATTAGTCATAAAAAGACTGATAGGGAAAAAGAGTCCTGTTATGAACGACGAAGAGATGTTGTATGGTCGGTTAGTGAGACAGTTCTCGAGAAAGTATCCCATATAATCAGAGAGTAAGGTACACTTCAATGAGGGAGTTCATTATGAATACAAAAGGATAAAGGAGCATTTGTGGTGATTGTCTACTTCTACTCACTTACTACAATGTCCATAACGAGTATATAACAAAGGGAAATGTAGGATATGAGTAGAATGAGTAAAAGAAGGAAGAGTACAACTACTCATGTGACCATGTAGAATGAAGGAATGGATGAGATGTCAAAGTGGTGCTTAATCCCTCCCATTCATACTATGACAACGTAATATGAATGTGTGATACAGTGATAGAGAATCAAGGGAATGGAGACATAGACATCAACAACTATCCACATTCTAACATCACAACCAACTCACAACGGTTTGTTGCTCATTTTAGGATGAGTGAAGACGTCAGAGGAGAAGATTCATTCAAGTCAATCTAATCATATGACGATATAGACGTCATATCACAACTTGTACATCCTCTTACAACAGAAATAGACATTATGATACTCATCATTTGTCCCTTCAACGTCATGACAAATGACATTCAAGACTCTTCCCCCATTTAGAATATTCAACTAATGTCAAGAAATGGAATAAGTTGCAAATGGAATAGATAGTAGATAGGGGGGATAAGTGAATTGGAAGAGGGAAGAGATTGGAATGGAGTCCTTTTTACCCAGTGCAATCAATCATGAAAAGATAAAATCATAGGACTTTTGATTGAAGAAAGGAGAGAATTGGATATAAATAAAGAATTGAGTAAAGGGTGAATGTGTATGAATAAGGAGATTGAACATTTTGATCAACTTCCTCCCACATATGGGAACACACAAATATTCACACCACTCAAATCAAAGTGAGACAAAGGAGGGATAAGACAAGATGAAGAGATATTCAATGTAAAGACAATCTCATTGAGAACTCCAATTGCGAGAATTGCAGTCAAATGTATCACGCGCAATAAGATTGACAAGAATGAATGGAGACTGGGAGGAGAGTAAATGGATGTCAGCCCTGACTACCCAACAACATTATGATGAAATGACACAGTTGAATGGAGAAGACTGAGAGAGAATCAACATCATCAATAGAAGCAATGGAGAAGATCACAAGAATACGAAAAGATTCCTTTTCCATGCATGAGTGGACGAAATACAAATCATTTCCAACCTAGACAAGAGTACACAATTCTGTCAAGCAAAATAATACGATAAATGAGAACATACGATGACAGAAAGACCAAGAACGGCAAAACATTCTTTACGCCAACAGATTTATGAAGACAGAAAGACGAATGAATTCCCAGTCTCTACTTATTGAATCAAATGCTGAAATATACTAATTCCCATCGGTTTTCAGTTTCCAGAAGAACAAGAGAAGAAAAAGAATTGAGATTTGTTCTCAACGTATTTAATGGGAGAATTCTTCCATATGAGGTCCATTATATTGTCTTCAAGTCAAAACAACACCAGTATCCTTGGAAACGAACAAATCGGGATAGAGAGCAAAGAGAAGTGAAAGAATGACGATTAAAATATTGCTTACCTGGAACTGTTGAGGACCCGCATATTCTTGAGGAATTGCAGATGGCATCCCGTAACCTTGAGGAGATTGTGTACCGTAGCCCGGTTGTGCAGAATGAACACCAGGTATAGAACCCTGAACATTACGGTAGTTAGTTTTTCACATAAACTGAGTACAGAAATATACAAGCATTATTATACGGTAGAGTGATAAATAAGAAAACCTGTGGCTGTCCTGCATACATTCCTCCTCCAGAATACGCTGTCCCTCCTCCATTTCCCTGAATAGGCCGATATTTGACCGTGTAACAAAAAAGTAACTGCGGGAAATAAAGGAGAACATAATAGTGCATCACTCACTGATATGGAAGGGTCGACTACACGACGATGACGATAGAGGCGACCTCCTTAACAAAATAAGACAATTACGAGACATGCCCGCTTTACATAGGCTACATCCTAAATCATTTAGGCTAAATGAGATATAATAATATTACCAGAGGATGAAACTGATATGCTTGGAGGATCATTCCATCCTGGAGTAACTCCAGGAAGAAGAGAGGACTGCATCGATGACATCGGATGCATCCTGTAATCACATAGGCCAAATAGTTAGCGAATATAAAAGTTTGCATTAAAACGCGCATTGGGCTCGGTTAATATGCAATATCGCCCGAAAAACGAATATTTCAGCTTTAATTCAATTTCAAGACAAGAGAATATACAAAGGGGGAAGAATTAAACCATCGTGTACCTACCCAGGAATCCGACTTCGGGCTTAAAACGGAAAGAAAACAATTTATTAGTAGGTGACGTCGCTCCTTGCTAAACTAGATCTTACTGTATGGGGCAATTTGGGCAAACATTAGACTGTTCGAGCTACTAATTCAGTAGTTTTCCTTCGTTTGTTTGATATTTGGTTGATATGCTATGTTAATTGGTGCCAAAAGTGTTAAAAGCGTGGAAGAACAGTAAAATTATATAACATCGTCGATGGTCGTTGTTCACGAACAACATTGCTGTAATAAAGTTGACACATGCTATGCTCTTTTTACCATTGAGAATGAATACTGTATGTATAAAATATATTTTTGGTAAATCCCAAACTTCACAATTTCACAACTTCGCACTTAGTAATTGATATTTTGGCCATTTTTGAGTGAGATCCCGCCCCTATTATGAAATAGTGGGCGAGATCTCACGGAATATTGGCTAAAATGGGCAAATCTTCGTGCTTTATGAATTCACCTGTTGCCATTTTTACGTGATAAGCGCGAAGATTTGTCCATTTTAGCCAATATTCCGTGAGATCCCGCCCACTATTTCGTAATAGGGGCGGGATCTCACTCAAAAATGGCCAAAATATCAATTACTAAGTGCGAAGTTGTGTAGTTGTGAAGTTGTGAAGTTTGGGATTTACCTTTATTTTTATTATTATTTAGTTTATCAGCTTTTCCGACTATTCTATCTGTAGTATTTAATTCCAGATGTTGGCCAGACGAGTTCTCTTCTCCTCCGTTCAACTTGCAACACGGAGAAACTTCTCTGCACAGGCTGGTACGCGAAAGGCTTTTTGCGTTTAATTGGGATGTTGCACCTGTTCTGACCCATGTCAAAGATTCGGTTTCGCGAATGAAACTTTTCAATTCGAAAGTAGGTAGTTTCATTCGAAACGTCGGTGGAAACGATAATTTTTCAAACTGTAGTTATGCACTGGTAGTCGACGAGGTTTACCCATGGTAGAGTATGAGCTCATGAAATTGGCGCTTGGCTGAGCAGTGGCGGAAAAACGAAAAGTGCGACGCTGTTGTTCACACCAAATTTCATCTGGTTTGCAAATGACATTTCCACATCCGTGCTTTGTTACAGGCGATTGACTATATTGTGTCAGTCTTCTAAAATATTAATAAACTCAGAGTAGCATGGAAACTGAGAAAGATCCATTCACTTGAATGTTTCTGCAGGTGATCGCAAACTGACCGAATCGCAAACTGACTATTATAATTTAGGTTTCTTAGAATTCCTCCAAAGAATGTTTTTTTATTGCATTATAATTCTATTTAGAGAAGCCTAATTACTATACATGTAATATCTTCTTCCCTGCACTCGTATTGATTTTGCGTGATTTTGAGTTGTTCGTGTTTGGGTACCCATATTGGACCTTCCGCTCGATTAAAAAAGTTCTAATTTTTTTCTTAGGTCAATTAGATGTCGGGGATTATGAAAAACTACGTGGCATGCGTGTCACGCCCGGGTCCTGAAAAAGTTATGACCAATTTTAGCGAAACTTTGCTTTTCTCGGGAAGCAAAAGTGAAAATATTTCTCATACAAAACGAAATTTTCTGTGGATTTAAACTGAAACAATTCATAAATGCATATTCGGACACGAATCAGTCAATGGACGGATAAGATCACAGCTGACTGAG
>JACMIF010000247.1:11693-48734 GCA_014805445.1 Diplogasteroides magnus | reverse complement strand
TGTTGGAATCATACGATGTATCGATGATCTTGACTGCTATTTGTTGTTCCAACTTCGTACTGTAGCCAAGTCTTACATTCGAGTACGATCCTTTTCCTGTACAAAAGAGGTTATTCGAAACATTGAAGGGGAATACCGATAGAATTCCTTAGTTCAATCTCGTTGTTCTTGAGAAGTTGTATGACAGAGGAGAAGGGGGCAACTTCTGTAGTCATTTTCCTTTTGGAAAGACGACCACTCAGGGAACGGGCAAGGGAGAGAAATGGTGTGACGAGTACAGATAGGAACCGCATAGGACGAGTAGGTAAGGTCAAATGAATGGAAAGAGGGAGAATAATTTATTATAAACTGTTTATACACCGTGTAGGAAAAGAGTAAGCTGTTGTATGAAATTGCATGTAAGATACAGTAACTATTTATTAGTGATACATGTGAGCTTAGTGATGAAATTATGAATTTGGAAACAGTTACAATGAAAGATTCTTGTAAATAAAACAAAAAAGACGGAAACCATAAGTATTATAGATAAAGATGTAATTTTGTTTTATATGCGAGGGTTATGTACACATTCTTTCTAAAGTAAGACCATCATCAGAACTAGAGTGGCTGAATCGGACCTCATTCGGACCTCATTTGACTACCATAGTGGCCATTCGGACCTTCATTCGGACCTCTGTTAAGGTCTGAATCGGTTGCAACCATTCTTTGCAGAGGTCCGGACCTTGTTATTACGCATCCTAACTGAACTGTTGCACTAGTCTATTTATCTCACAGGTGAAACATATTCCGTAACGACGAAATAGCACGTAAAAATGAGAGACCAGGGTGGCATCCAGGTGTGAGACGCGTACTAGGAATAACAGTTCAGATAGGATGCATAATATGGATGATTCGGACCTCATTCGGACCTCGTTTGACTACCAGAGTGGTCTCATTTCGCCTCATTTCATTCCGTGCGGTTGTCTCTTCGCGAAAGAGACGACCGGGTAGAAATGACGCAGATACGAAGAATGATGGTGTTTTGCTAAAACTATCGAACAGGCTCGCGCTAGACCGCACGAGAGGTCCGAATGAGGTCCGAATGGAGGTCCGAAAGGTCTGAAAGGTCCGAATGAAAAGGTTCATTCGGACCTTCGCAGGTCCGAATGAACCGCAATGGGGAAATGAAAAGGTCCGAATGAGGTCCGAATCAGCCACTCTAATCAGAACTGAGCTGTTCTTCTGTAGAAGATATCACATACATTTTTTCCACAAAATTTTTATGAACAAAAGTTCGTGATAATGCCGTGATATTTGACTTTTGTGCGAAGACGAACCATATGCAGTTAACTTTATGGCTACTTTATTCATTCTTGTACTCCTGAATGTAACTTTTGATGTTTAGATTTTTCATGCCACAAGGTTTCAAAAACTTTTTAATTTCTAAATTCTGGATCTCTCGCGAGCCATAGAGACATGAATGACGTGGAAGTGAAAAGAATGATATAAAATATATATAAAATGGCCTTCTTTGCAGAATAAATGAAACACCCTAATCAGTATACCGTCAGCCTGAAAAATTTACAAGATCGTAATTGTTAGAAATATTTCTGAAACTTTTGAGAAATGCAATTATTAAAGTATTATATTATTATGCCACCTTTCTAATATTACATATAATTTGTGCGTAACGTGTAAATTTTCCAATATCTACATTATCTTTCTGTTTGGTGGAATGTTGTTGATGGTTGAAGTATTGTACTTCCTCTCCTCCTCTTCCACATCATTCAATGCTGAAGACGTTAAAGTGAAATGATCGCATTTGGACGTGTCATAATTCCAGAATCTTCCAATAAAGATTCATCTGTAGAAGGGTGTATATAAGGAGAGAATTGAAGAGGAGAAACGACAGTAGGAAACGAGAGGAGGAAACAAGCAGCTCCATGTTGCTTCTACTTCTTCTCCTTCAACCCCTGTGTAAGTCTTCTTACTGTAGTTACTTGCACCCTGTCCTCTTCAGTCGTGGTCGGCCAGAGAGAACTATGCTTCCAACATCGTCCTGGAACGGGACAAGGACAGGCCATCTACAGTTGTGTATTCACTGGTGGAGGATATCCCAAGTACTGTGAGGCTAGAGTTCCCTGTGCTGAAAGTGAGTGCATTGTATGCGATGTAACTAGTGAACCCTTAAGACTTCTACTATGACAACCAAGCATTTGCTGATGGTCAGCCAATAAAATGCAATGGAAAAGGGTGGGTAAGCATGAGTGATGGAAGTATTGTCGATACGTGCACAAGGGGATGCGAGGTTAAGATACTTCTCTCTACTATTCGAATGACACTCTTTAAGGCCCTCAGTACTTTACAAATGAAGAATGCGACATACGTCTCTCCATTTGGACCTCCTTCCACAACATTTATGGCTCAAGGAAAGACCTTCTGGCCACTTGGTACTATCATCAAGACGAAATGCAAGGACGGTCGGTGGATAGTGAACAAATAGTATGAAATTGTCTCTAATCAGGATTTGCCTTCACGGACAAAAAACAGCGAGATGCAGGACCAACAGACGAGCATTCTTGTGAACAGGGAGGATGGTTCAATCCATTGTACGATAAAGAAGCAGGAATGGGACAGACACCAGGAAAATGCACTGAAATGTGCAAGGCACTCGATTTATCGTTCGTTCAATGGACACCTGATACTAATATGTGAAGATATACAGGACGATTCCCAATTCAGTGGAAATTGTTGATGAACCAGTGGGCAAAGATATTAATGAAGTGAATGGACAGAAGATGGTCCTTCCTAACAAAGGATACAGGTTCACTTGCAAACCAGGTCAAATACATCTTATCACTTCCAATTATCTTCTGGATCAGGATTTAAATATCCTGATGGCAAGAAGGACGGAAAACAAGTACTGTCATGTTCGGGAGGAGCTAATGGATATCAGGATTTGAGTTCTGGAAAGTTCAACACTCTCCCTGAGCCTGTAAGGAGGGAACGTGGAGGGAAGGGCGGAGAAGAGATCATTGCAGTGCGTTTCTACCGGTTGTGTACAATTGACATCATCGAACATTGATCCTTCTGCAACTGTTGTTAATGATTGTCTAGGAGAGATCAAGACTGGATGTACTGCCACAATCAAGTGTAGACCAAGTGAGTGAAAGGAGGAGAGGATAAGAGGAGATTCCCCCATTTAGACAGCTACTTCCAAGACCCAACCCTCTCAAATGGATATAAGTTGACTTGTCAGGCCAGTGGAGAATGGACTGATCCCTCTGGAAATGTTATCAAGGTTCTGTTCCCCATCGAGAAGGAAGAACTGTATTCTTCAGAGAAACAGTGATGGATCATACACTGAGAAGTGTCTGGGAGGATGTCCAACACTAGAGAAAGAGATGCACAATGCTGTCTTCACGTCTACACCAAGTGCTTCCCCTGTGAGTATGGAGATGAGTGACTGATTAGAAGGAGACCTTTCAGTATCAGAATGGAAATGAGAAGTTGTATCCTGCGGGAACGAGAATCACGACACAATGCAAGATTGGTACTGAAATGGATTGAGTGAGAGGAAGAGATTGATTCATTCAGGATATGCGAGACCCAAGGCTTCTGATAGAGAAAGAGACCCAATCACATATGTTTGTGATGCCAAGGATGGATGGACAAATGGAGGTAGTCTTCAATAGTTGAATCCTTCTGAAGTGTCTCTGTTCAGCCTCTGGAGAAAAGAACGAGTCTCCTCAACGATGTGAACCTGCATGTAAACTTCCCGTGAATCCACCATACGGCACTAAGTATACACCCATTCCATCCACTAACATCTTCACTGTCGGAGGACAGAAGAATGTTCTGCAAGGAACGAGAATCACAGTAACTTGTGATACAGGTTGCATTCATTCATGATCAGGGACTATTATGGAGGTCTCAGATTTCGAAGCTCCTGCCAATAACAATGGATCTCCTGAACAGACATTAGTGTGCAAAGGAGGAGACCAAGGATGGCAGAATGAGAAGACTGGAGCCAATTCTGTTCGTGTTCTCTACAGAAAGAGATGTATTTGTCTTTCCTTCAGCAAGATGCAATGACCTGTGTCCGCGCGGGAGCGAAAGGATGCGAGAAAGTGTCCGATTCTAATGCAATTGTAACCAAGAACAACTGTGATTTGGTGGATGGACTGATGCCTGAGAACTGCAGAGTGACAATCAAATGCAAGGAAGGTAAGAGAAGAGAATGAGAAAAGGGGAAGGAAAGAGTGACAGGATCCATTCCATCGGACCCATCGGCTGTGGGAAGTGATGGTACACAGAGACTGTTGTGTCTTGCAAAGAAAGATGGATGGGAGGATGAAGGAAATGGAAGAAAGAATGCAACTCCCATACAATGTGTACTTGCATGTCAATTTGTGAGTGGAGATACATCCATGAAATGACATAAGAATATTCAGAAGTCTTCACTCGATAGAGCATCGTATATTGGGGATGTTCCCTCTGGAGACAAGATCAAATCATTCCAAGGAAAACAATATGTCGCTCAAGGAACTATTCTTTCTGTACAGTGTAGGGATCCTTATGTGCCTAAACATCCAAGAGAAAGAGATTCAAAGGATCCAATCAAATATGAATGCAGAGTGAGTATTGTGATGGTAGTTGATGGATGAAAGAGGAATCTACAGGGAGGAACCGATGGATGGCACAAACCAGGAACATCTGAACTGGGAAAGGATCCTCAAGGAGCATGTGGAGCAACTTGTGATCCTCTTCCTGATCCGCCAGCTGGAGTCATCAGAACTATGGTTTGAAGTTCCGTTTCTCATCTTCTGGAAACAATTTTCTGCTCAGAATCCTCAAATTTCTCCAATCAACGGTCAGCCGAAGGTGGTGGAGCACGATTTCTCTGGCTACTATCAATTCCGTTGCTCGAATGGATTCCAGTATCCTCCTGGATCTCCTGAAGCAGAGAAGAATGCACAGAACCTGGAATGCAAGGGAGGAAAAGTGTACGTGAACAAGGACACAGGAGCAGAGACAACAGAAGTGAGGAGAGGAGGAGGAAGGAGGATGAGACAGTCATTCAGATCAAACTATGCGATAGAGGAAGTCCGGCTGGATGCAGCAAGTTCGATGTGAACAATCCACAAGGAAATGTCAAGGTGTCTGAGAGTAGTGGATGTGGATTGAGTAATGGAAGGACAAGTGTGGGATGCACGATGAAATTGGAATGCAAGGAAGGTAAGAGTAAGAAGAAGATACAGTAGACTCTCACTCACGCAGGATTCTTCCCCACTGATACAAAGAATCGACAACAGTCATCTCAACATTTGAAGTGTGACGATAATGGAACTGTGAGCAATTGGATCGACCAGGCAACCAGAATGGTTAGATGAAGGAGATAATGAGGAGAGGAAAGGAGGGATTGAGGTGGTGACTCCACTTGAATGTACTCCTGGATGTCTTGATGTTGGAATCGATGCAAATGCAGAACTTGTAAAGGGAGCCAATCCAACTGTTACTGTGGGAAACAACAACTATTACGAAGAGAACACAATTATCATTGTGAAGTGCAAAGATGGTGGGAAGTGTTGGGGAATGGAGAATAGAGGAAGTTGTTGTAGGACACAAGGATGGAAGTCCCTCCCAATGGGGAAAAGAAGGTCCTATTGAATATAAATGCAGAGGAGGCAGTAATGAACCATGGTACAATACTGACAAGAATAGATTGGAGAAACAACCGGGAGACCAATGTGTCAAGACTTGTCCTGCTATCGATCTATCCAGTATGTCTGGAACAAGAGGACTCCAGGTGGGAGAAGAGTGGGGAATGAATGATACAGGATTGGATTTAGCAACCGAGTACACAGTATTTCAATGGAAAGTCAGTGGTCAAGGGATACGAGAAGTACATTCTGCAGTGTATGGAAGGTGAGTGAATGAATGGATTACTGTAGCGAAAGATGACATCAGGATATCGTTATCCTGCCGGAACTCCTTATGCAACAAACAACTCTCAAGTCATCGAATGCGACAATGAGAGTGGAAAGCTGAAGGATGTGACAAATGGAGCCAATAAGATCATCGTATGAGATTCGTCATAGAATCTCATGAAAAGAAAGTTGCAGGACAAACCAGCAGAGTGCATCAAGGAAGTGGGAGAAGGATGTAGAGATTTGGCAGGACCAAATACAGAGGTTCTCCTAAGTGGATGTACTCCATTGTAATCTGCTGTTCAGAAATCTCGTCAAGTGTGCCCTTCTGGAGTGAAGGAAGGAGGTCCAGACTGTACTGTAACTATCAAATGTGCACCAGGTACACAGGATGAACAGTCTGTTCATGTACTCTTTCATTCAGGATTCATCCCCGTTGACCCTGCATATCATCAGACGGGAAAACAGGAACTTGTATGTGACAATGGACACAATTGGATTGACAAGACAACGAGGAAGAATGTATCGTCGACTTTGGAGTGCAAGGCTGCATGTAAAGTGGAGGTAGACAGTCATCCAAGTACAGTGAGAGAATTGAATTGAAGAAGACCGGTGAGACATTCATCACAAAGAACTCGAGCAGGACTGTTACTGTGGACAACATTCAGTATGTAGAGAATGGAGAAGTAGTTGTGATACAATGCAAAGGAGATGGTGAGGAGAAGAGAAGGGAATAATAGTCATTCTTCCATTCAGAGGTCATTTGGGAGTTGGAAGGATCCAACGCCAATGAACACGATTTCACTTGTGCTGGAGGAAAAGATGGATTGAAGAGGAATGAGGATCAGAAGTTAACATTCAATCTGGGAGAAGGATGTGTACGAACTTGTCCTCCACTCACTGATCCTCTACCAAAGACAGTCAGACAAGAAAAAGTGAGGACTGACACGAAGATAATCGCATTCAATCTCTCCATTCAGACTCCCGCTGTCATATCCAGTAATGGAAAGAACTATGTGGCTAATGGAGCAATCTACTATTTCGTCTGTCTCGATAGTATGACCAACAGTGCATGTTCACCAAGTTAAAACTTGTTCAGAATACGAGTATCCAAAGGAGTCTCCAAACAGTGGATCCAAGAGAGAACAGATCAAGTGCAATGGAGATACTCGTTCATATATTGATGTGGACACAGGAAAGCCCTTCACAAAGGCAGAGTCTTGTGTCAGGAAGGGAGGACCTGAATGCGCTGTATGTACATCGCTCATCACAGATTAGAACAGAATCATTTAGGAAATAGTCCAAAATGGTGAAAACACGATGAGTGGGGCTGGTGAAGGATGTTCACCCAAGGATGACATCTACTTCCCAGCAGGATGCAAATTCACAGCCAAATGCAAGCCTGGTAAGGAATTGTTTATTTTTATTGATTGAATTTTGCGATAGGATATTATCCTGAGGATAAAACATACCTCAATCCGGAAGGAGAACAAAAACTTGTGTGTGTAAATGGAGTTGGATGGAAGGATCAAGCTGGAAAGACGGTAGGAATACTTAGGTACAATACAAGAACTTTTGTTGCCTCATAGATCGTGGAAGGAATGAAATGCGTGAAGGGATGTATTGACCCCACTGTCAATGTTAAAAAGGATACAATCATAACAAATACCGTCTACATCCATCCAAACACAGGCGAAGAATCGAAGTGCAGCAACAGTATGTTCCGTCTTATTCTCTCCCATGACAATACAATTACAGCAACTGCGACTACGGACATTGAATCCAATAATCAGCATCCATACTATTGTCCAGCGAAGAATAGCACGAAAGAATACTACACCAAGGACTGTACGAATGCATGCAGAGAACTGCAAGTGCCCCTTCCTAAGGGAGTGGTGGTGGATAAGGTGATGGGTGACTGATCGCCCACAGTTAACCATCCATTATAGGAGCCAGTACTACTCAGTAAAGCACAACGATATGTATATGGAAAGGAAATATACGTTTTAACGTGTGGAAAGGGATATGTGTATCCAGAAGGAACAAAACAGAGACAAAATGGAAAACAAACATTGAAATGCAATGGAGAGACGAACAAGTACGACGATGTTGAGGAAGGAAAGGCAGGAGTAGAAGGACCAGTGGGATGTGAGGAGTCAAAGGGATGTATTGCACTCGAACAGGTATGAGGGTCCACGAGAGGAGAGACAATACACTCCTCAGACACCAAATGCTGGGACTCCTGAAGGAAACTGCTTCTTCAATGCTCCCTACTATCCAGACAAGTGTCAATTGACCACGAATTGCAAGAATGGTCGGTTGTACAAGTGAAAGAGAAGGGAATGGAGTGGTACAGGATACTATCCCGTCGACACGAAACATATTGTGGATAAAGGACAGAAGATTGTGTGCAATGAGGCGAATGGAGGATGGACAACACCTGAGGGAACTCCTGTTACAAAGGGAATCGAATGTAGAGAAGGATGTAAACAGATTGATGTCAAGGTGGCAAATATATTCAATCAGACGTGAAGAGGTCGTATATTCAGGAATTAGTAGATTTCTACAATAAGACGATCAAGAATGTTAACATCACCTACGCCGTTGACTCTAAAGGAGATCAATACCAATGCATTTCTAGTGAGTGACAATTCACGCTTCATATCAGCCTTTGTTCTTGAGGTGATCTGGCCGAAACAACTCTCAAGTTGATCAAGAAGATATTGACGGAGAAGAATCGATATTATTGTCCAATCAATGATTTGAAGAATATTTCAACTGTCAACGTGTACATAAATAATCCCATGTGCGAAGATGCCTGTGGAAAGAAGAATTTCCCACTTGCGGCAGGAGTGAAAATAAAGGAGGTGGACACGATCACGGGTCAATATTGTCTATCAACACAATATTCAGAATCCAGCCGATTTCGAATTCGCAGGAGAAAAGTTCATTGGAAAACAGAAGGGATACATTTATGAATGCGCTGAAGGTCTGAGTGAAGGGGGGAACTGATTGGATTGACATTACAGGATATCGATACAACAGAAGATCTCCATACAGTAAGAAGGGTCTGCAGAAGATTACATGTATTGGGAATGGAAGTTATTACGATGAGGACACTGGTTCAATCAAACCAGAAGTTGAGGCTTGTGAAAAGGTGTGAAAAAAAGAATTCATCTCCATTACGCCTGTATCTAAAGATCGTCGGCTGCTCCCTTCCTGAAAATTCGAATGGTGTATCTATTAAAGAAGACAACTGTAACAAGCTAGGAAAGGTTGTTGTTCCTGGTTGCAAACTGACATTGGAATGTCAAGAAGGTATGACATACGAAATACGAAAGAAAAATATTCCTTGTCAGGATACCGTCCAATCAATGCGGAACATCAAAAGAAGCCGAATCAAGTAATCGAGTGCCAGGAAGGAATAGCAAATGCAGAATGGAAAGAAAATGGAACTCACGGACAGGTGAGAGATATTGAATGGACAAAGTGAATTGATGATTGTCAGACGAATCTGCTCAAGTGTGAGAAGGGATGTCTAACACCCCCTCCACCATCTACAACTACTGAAGTACAGACAAACAACTATAATATCAACTTCCCAGATGGAACAACTATGGTCTGTTCATCAAGTAAGAATGCTAGACTAGTGACAAATGGCCATTGTAATCCTTTGCAGCAAAGATTGATCAGACAAAGGAACAAAATGTGCCTTATGATAAGCTGAAGTTCCATTGTCCTGTTGATACAAGTGCTTATTCCAATTTCACACGCATTCCATGCACCAATGCATGTGCATCTCTGACATATGACAAAACTCTCACCCTCACGGTATCCATCCCATCTTACATCAATACAGTTATTCTCTACAGAAAGGGCCCAAAAACACGCATAAAATAGAAGGACAGGTTTATGTGGCACGTAGCCAAACATTTATTCTGCAATGCAAAGAAGGTACAGAAGTGTAGATGAAACCTCTGTAGATGACCCTTCAGGATTTGCATTCCCTGATACAGGAAACAAACAGAAGGAATTCGAATGCGATAGAACAACCAAGACATATACGGATTTGAGTAACTCAAAGAAGGATATCATTCATGTCAATGACACTTGCACTGAACAGGTTAGTCTGTTTGATGATTGTATTGACCATTTTGTTCGTTCAGACAACCACGACAAGTACAACAACCACCACGGTGAGTGTTCAGATAAGTATATAAGGTTTAACGATGGTCTTTGAGACGAGAAAAACGACGACTTCCACGTCAACCACCACAACCACCCCTACAACAACAACGACAACTCCTACCACAACCACTCCTACTACGACATCGACGACTACTCCATCGACCACAACGACTACCACCAAAGCCACGACGACTACCTCTGCCATTAAGAAGTGCACAGTTCCTACAGCAGGAGCTGGAGTGAAACAAGAGACAAGTGCAGCACAGAATGGACAGATTGAGAATGGAGGAACAGTCACTTCCACCTGTGACAAAGGTATCATATCTGACTATTGAATAGGAGTGTACTGTACCAATTGAGGATTCTATCCCAAGGATGACAAGTATTTGGTACCTAAACAACAGAAGTTGGAGTGCAAGAATGGAGAATTAGTAGATGAAGGTGGCAAGGTTACCGAGAGTGAAAGGGATTGCGATGGAAAATAATTCTTAAGAAGCCAGAGCAATTTGAATGCACGATGGGATGCAAACCAAGAGTGTACAACTATGAAATTACAAATAGCTCTACGTCACAAGAGACATCGACCTGGAATACTGTACATGATGGAAAATCTATCTCAATTGTCTGCAAATATAGTATGATATTATATTGAGCTTTGTTATTATATAAAAGGTGGCAGCGAAAATATATTATAATCATTACAATTATAGAAAGCTCTTCTCAATTGGGCAAAAGGACACTGGTCGGCACTGAGCACTCATTCTTATGCGATGACAAACTGGACGAGGTAAAAGATGATACCGAAAAAATCAACTAATCTGCCATTATGTAGTCACGACACGCTTTACTAACGAAAAGTCATCATTCATATATGTCGACACGCATAAGCCATTGGAAACAACGTTTAGACTGTCATTCCAAACCCATAATTCAGTTTAGAAACTCATTTGTAGCAGTTAAACGGTAATATTTGACGGCTTGAATTGCCATAAGTTTATGACCGCGTTAAATTGAATGGAGATGCATTGGCAGTAATTTTCTGTTAAGTTCACTGCGCTTTTCGCAAACTCAGAAACAATGAGCAGTATCAGAAAATGTAGCCATATTTATTATATACGTTTTCTCAAAAATGCAGTTCTCCTTGGGTTTTATTTTTTTACAGTTAAAACACATTTTGTAAAAATATATGTTGAAAATTTAGAACTTTTGCTGATTCAGATTCATCCGAATCACTTTTAACTACCTACTAGAGCATGTGACCTGTCTGCATTGAGAAATAATTCCTCTCAGCACTCGAACATTTTTACAATAGCATATTTAAAAAAATTCAAACGGCATATATGTATAGTCGAGGAATAATCAAAATCAAAATGAAATCGTGCTAGACAGATTTTTCAAATAATATATTTATATTATGTCCAAATTTCTGTCGGTATATTGTTGATGTTTCCAGAATGCATCTGATAGTGAATACTCATCGATGTGTACAAATGGCTGTACTTCAATTGAGGAAGGGGATGCGGGAGTACCAGACTCAGTCACAGCGGTTTGCGCATCATTGCACAACAATACCATTCAAACGATTTCAGACGTTCACTCTCGATTTTTTCCAAGGCATAATAGCCAAGGGGCCTAAATTTTTGGGGAGGTACTTGCCAGTATACTTTGGACAAGAAGTCACCATTAAGTGCAAAAATAGCGGTGATAACTTTGCTTGAAGCGATTGCATAATATATGTTTAGGAGAATTCTTAATATTCGATCAGACTAAGAAAGAAATGAAAGTGAAATGTGACGGTGCAACTGGAACCTACAAGGATTCCGCTGGAAACACGGTGTATCCAGGAAAAGCCCTGCCCGAATGCATCCCACCAGGAGGGGTGATTACTACACCCGGAATTATTCAAAATGCACCCATTTCAGTCTGTGAAACCAGACAAGGGAACTTGCACTTCTATCAAGAGCAATAATAAGTTGGCAGTTTACAAAAAGGATTGTCCAACTGTTGGACAGAAGGAAGCCACTGGATGTGTTCTTAGTCTTACCTGCGAAAACGGAGGTATATTCCTCATCTTCATTTAACTATGGTATGGGAAAGATTTAGGCACACAATCAATGGAATCGTATGAATGTCAGTCGAGTGGACAATGGAAACAACTAAAAACAGGCAACTCTGTGTCCACGATTTCTCCGTTGTCTTGCTGAATTCATCTACTTATAAGTCCATATAAACATTGTGTTGTGTACTTGACCGTGCTGTGTTTTGTACAACTCTACATTGTGTGACCCTGTATATAAGAGAGGGTGATTAGAGTGTCACAGTCTGTCGACCAAGCACAATGTCTCTATTCAATGGTCCCTCCCTACAAGAGTATTCACTCTGATCTCCTCCCCATCATAGACGTAATGTCTCTTGATTCAGTTTGCGTTCCCTCTCACAACCAATCTCTTCTTCTTTCACTGTACAGATTCAGATGAGATTGCTTCTCCTTTGTGTCCTTCTACACTCATTGACTGTCACCTCATGGGTCATCTACAGGAAGGCACAGAAACAGAGACTAGTCTGCAAGGTGAGGAAGGGGAGGAGGAGGAGGACTCTGGAGGGAAGGAAGGTTCAGGACGAGAAGGAATGGGTCAATGGTACAAGTGCAGAGGAGATGACTGTCAGGACAAGGAGGGATGTGCTGATTGATCCTGTACACAAGGAACCTGTCATATTCCTCGGACAGGTCAATGGACTCTCTTTCTCTTTGACTAAAGATGTTAAGGGAAAGAAGAATACTACTTGGTATGTGGATGATGGAGACTTTGATATGGTCTCAGATGAATTGAGTAAAGAAGAATTGGCAGTGGTCAAGAAGAAGATTATCAAGATGTGTGTCAATCTTCTCTCCAATGAGGAAACAAAGAACAAAAGAAGGACAAGAAGAACTCCTTGACAAGTGGGGGAGGATGCAATCATAGTCCACCAGTGTATATCAACAGTATTCATATAAGTATCTACACGAGTATTATTGTAAATCTTTCTATGATCTGTCTCATTCATAAATCTGCTCATTCGTTTACATTTGGTTGTCTAAAGATGGAGTGAGAGTGAAGGAGTAGAGTGAAGAGAATGGACCCTCCTGGGGTTTGTTTCTTCTCCAATCTTCTTTATCGAGAGGGTACTTCTTCCAATTCGTCTTCAATTGATTGGATGAATGTCTATTCTCTTCACTCTTCAATATATGTCCCATGGGCATAAGCAGTGAGATGAGAATTCTCAATAGTTCCTTCTTTACTCTTCGCATCCGCATTCTTCTTCTATAAACACATTTCTCTGTCGTTGTCTTTGGCGCACAATTTCATTCTCATTCATTATTCTACTGTCGACGATGAAATTTAATATCTGCATCGGTATCCACCACAAATGGTATTTGATCCTTCACTAACACACCGTCTCAATACCTACGATGCCCAATTGTTCTATGAGACAGAACGTTAATCACGTAGTCAACCCACCCTCTTGACGTCAATGACTGTTCTTCGTTCTAAGATCTTCCATATCGTCATATCCGTGATCTATCATTGTAATGAAATTGTTTTCAGACCGTCAATATGACCAAAATGAAGTAGTGAAGATGTCGAATACAACAACTCGTCTTTTGGGTAAGGGGAGAGTGAAGGGAGAGGAAATGGGAGTGTGAGACCCTGTGAATCGAGTACCCAAAAGGGTCCTTCACAAAACAATCACCTCTTCTCTTCCCCCCAATCGTTCCTCTCTCTTTCCTTCTCACTTGACATAATCATCGTAGTTGTCCATACAAGTCTCTTCTCCTCCACAAGAAGACCTCTTTCCCTCAACTCAAATCCCTCTTTAATCGTAAAAGTTTCCCAGCCCATCAAGTCCCAATTACCAGTCTCTTCGTACAAATGAACTACTCCAATGGACTCAGATAGTCACTTCTCCTTTCTCCTCGATTGTCGCGTGCTTATCCATTTTGTGCATAATGTTAATCATGTCTTGGGGGGGGGGATTGGGGGTGATGGTTCCCTTTCGTTCCCTCTCATACACAACATGTGCTTGAGCCTTGGTTTGAGTGGAGATATAAAATGTCGTTCTCTCTCCTCTCTTCCATTGTAATGTCATATCAGAGGAGGGCCTTCACTCCACAAAATGGAGACTAATTCGCACTGTGGGGGGAGTGGAGTGAGTGAAGAGAACGGAAGGAAGAGAGGAGAGAAGAGAAAGCACAAGGCAGAACTATGTACTGCCAGATCCACTCTCTACATAACAATGGCTGCTATGATGTTTGATTCCATTACTGGTACTATCCCCTTACATCCTTCACATGATGAACGTAAAAGGAGTATCATAGTGCCCTATAAGAAGTCAGGTAGGACTCGTTCCTTCTCATCCTCATTTGGTCCTTTCATCATCCTCTCCCATCCCAAGGTGCCTCTCCCTTTCCCCCAAATGTCCTTAGACCCTCCGTCCAATAGGATGATGCATTGTGTGCATTGAGGCCCCTTAACGGGTCTCCTTCCAACGTGGACTCCTCTTTCTACCATAACACCTTTCAGTAGCTAAGGCTGCAGTCCTCTCTTCTGCAATGCTCAATTCGTCACGTGGAGGACCAACGAGGGAGAGTGTAGCAGTCATAAACGATATCCTCTCACATTCAGTCAAGAAACAGTACGCATTGAGTGAGTCAATGGATGCAATGCAATGGATACAGATGTTCAGGTCGAATGCAATCTTCACTTCTAACAAGAGCATTACAAGCAGCATGTCTACTATCTATCATATCTGTATGTCTTCATACTCCAGATACTTTTGCCATTCTTCCTCCACTCAGGTCAGAGTCCATCTTTCATTTCAATCTCTCTATTCCCTTCAGATTCCTTCTTCTCTTCATCGATATCATAGTCACTCTTGTATTCGCAATCGAAGCAGTGCTTGTCATAATGCAGAAATACAATGTTAGTGTCCTCCTTCCTCAATTTGACGACTTGAAGCCATAATGAGGCCGCGTTCACACACAGATAAGGAAGAGTGCGAAAAGAGCGCCTGAGGCAATTTTGGAGAAAAGAGAAGAGAGAGAAGAGAAGAGTATTGCGTGAAGAGAAGCACTCATCCGATATGAACTGCTTCTTCATCTCGAAGAGAAGAAGCAAGAAAAGACAAATGAGGACATTGAATGATGGGAATTCCCTCCCTTCAGGAGAGGATTGACATTTCACATTCAAGATGGCTACATTATGACCTATTTATGTTGATTGTACATGCACTATCAGTCATAGTGGATATCTATGGACTACTTGTAACAGCCCTTCCCTATTGGAGTCTTCCACACAAAGAGTGGTAAGACTCCCACACATATTCCCTTTCCAGATACCGTCAACAAGTAAAGTAATGCATTCCATCACTCACAGGTTGGGTGTCATTCGCTCTCTCAGACCCTTCATCATCTTTCGGCTCATACGACTACTACTACAGTTTAAACTGGCCAAGAATAGGATAGAACAGCTTCTGAGGTGAAGGAGAAAGAGAATGAGGAAGAGGGAATGAGGATGATTGCAGGAGATCATCTCAACAAGTACAGAATGTAACAGTATTCTTTCTCTTTTTCATGACATTCTATGCTATAATGGGAGTCCAATTGTTTGGAAGAATGGACTATCGATGCGTGAAGAATAGTGAGTGAAGGGAGTCCTTCATTTACAGTCTTCCTCCTTTCAGACACTGATCCATGGAATGTGACCATAGCTGATCTTGCCATACCAGACACAATGTGTTCACGTGAAGGAGGAGGAGGTTATGAGTGTCCATCTCCTATGGTCTGTATGAGATTGAGAATGAATGCTAAGACTGAAGGATTCTATGGAATGTTCAATGACTTCGGTACATCCTCAACCTCCCAAGTCTCCTCAAAACCCCCTTCAGGTGCCTCTGTCTTCACAGTGTATCTAGCAGCATCAGAAGAGGGATGGGTGTATGTACTGTATGATTGTATGGACTCCCTTCCTTCATACTATGCTTTCATCTACTTTGTCACACTCATCTTCTTCCTTGCGTGGCTGGTTAAAGTGAGAACTTCCCATTCTAATCGTTCATCATCTTTCTCAGAATGTCTTCATTGCTGTGATCACAGAAACATTCGCTGAGATGAGAGTTCAGTTCTCAGAGATGTGGGCGAAGAAAGAGGCCAGCTTTGACTATGGACTCAAACAGGTTATATCTCACTCATTACTGATCACTCATTGATTGATGGTTCAGAAGATTGAGAAGACTCCAGAGGGATGGAGACTCGTTAGGATGGATGAGGAACAACTAGTAGAAGGAAAGAAACAGTTCATGCAGAAGGTCTGTCCATTCCATCCTCTCCTTCAATTCCTCCCTTTCAGTTCCTTCGTAGTACTCCATTCCAATGTTTTGTCATTGTATTCGTATTGCTCAATGCTGTAATCAATGCTTCTTTTGTACACAAACACGATGGAACAGATGCAGAGAGAAGAGTGACATACTATTACATTGAAGTGAGACATGAAAGGACATTTGAATGAAGAAGAGACCTCCAGATGGCATTCACACTCCTTTTCAACTTGGAATGTGCTGTCAAGATTGTCTGTTATGGATGGAGAGCATATATCAAGAGGGGAATATTCAAATTCGAGTTTCTTCTTGCTGTTGGAAGTAGTCTCAATTGCATCCATCAATTCTACGAGAAGAACTACTTCACGTAGGGAAAGAATCAGTGACACGAGACAATGGCCATTCAGATACTTCCAAGTCTTTCGATTGTTTCGACTCATCAAGGCTTCTCCCATTCTGGAAGACTTTGTGTGGAAGATCTTCAGTCCAGGAAAGAAACTTGGAGGCCTCGTTATATTCACAATCACATTTGTCATCATTGCATCTGCAATCTCCCTTCAACTATTCTATTCTCTTCCCAATCTACATTACTTCAGAACATTCCCTCAGGTGAGAATGAGTGTGACTAGACTCTTAATCATGTACTTCAGGCATTCATGGCAATGTTCCAAATCATAACTCAAGAGGGATGGACTGACTTTGTGGTTGAAGTATTGAGGGCAACAGATGACAAGGTCGTCCCATTCGTAGCCATTTACTTCGTTGCTTATCATCTATTCGCTACTCTGGTCAGTACTTGCATGTTTGTCATTCAATGAATAGTCCCTGTTAGATCCTTCTTTCTCTTTTCGTCGCTGTTATTCTTGACAATCTTGAGATGGAAGAGGAATTGAAGAGAGTGAAACAGTTGAAGGCGAGAGAGGCAGTGAGTCATGTCCATTGTTCATCCAATCATTCTTCGTGTAGACAACATCCATGCGTACGACTCTTCCCCTTCGTCTTCGTGTATTCGATCAGTTTCCTACTCGTCCACAGATGGTTGCACTCAAAAGAGTAGACAGCGACTTTCCCATTCCAAGAGTCAGACACTCATTCACAAGGGCTTTTGCCACTGAAATGGCCACGGACAATGATCAGAACGATACAGGTTGGAAAGGGAAGAGAGAGGGAGAATGGAGTGTTTCTGTTGAAGATTCGGAACAATCCAAGCAACTACTAAGTATTTCGAGTACCAAAAGAACACGAAGAGAAACTCCATCAGTGAGACAAATCGGATCGTTATCCATGAGAAACTCTATCATGAATCTACTAGAGTAAGTTGGCCCTCTCCTTTCAATGCATTAGGTGGTTCTAAATCGGTAAATTTGTCATCATTCTTCTCTGCAGGGCGGTTGTCTTACGTCCTCATAGACAACACCGCTGCGGAGAAGAATGACGACAAATTTGCAGATTTAGAACCCCTACTAAATGTTGAATGTTTCTCTTTCCCATCCATTCCCATTTTGTGTTGAACTGTCACTGATTCCCTCTTATTCCACTCACCCGTAGTCACTTTGTTGTGTTCACTTTCAGTGTGACAGATCGTGCAAGGGAAGTCCTTTCTGCCTCATTCAATGCACTTCCGAGATTCTCTCGATCATCACACACTATCTACAATGTCCATCATCCCATTCAACGATCACAACATCGAAAGGATGCCCTACCGTAAGAGATCTGACCCGTCGTACTGTAATGGACTACCGTGTGCTTCTGTGGTGGCATGAACACTGCGTATTCTGCATGTCGTGTCTGTCCCTATTTCAATCAATCAATACCCAATTCAGCCCTTGTTTAGTTTCAGTAAAAGTCGTGGCCACACGGGTAAACTGCCTCTATCGGGACTTCGTTCCAAGTTGTTGTATGGTCAATTGGGAGGAGAAAATGGAGATGTTCGACCATCGGATTCTGCACCAAAGAAGGACAATAAACAAGGAGAAATAGACATAAGGGCATTGCAACAGAAGAGACAATTGGCTGAGATGACACGGTAGGGAATGAGTGGAATGGAATGAATGTATGGAGTTACAGTACTCGAATAGAACAAGAGATGAGGGAGAATCATCCGTTCTTTGATCGACCTCTTTTTGTGGTTGGAAGAGTATCGAAAGTAAGAGAGATATGTAAGAAGATCGTACATGCAAAGTATGAATGGCAAGAGGATGCAGCAAGTACAAATGCCAAGACTCAAAGGAGATACAAACAACTACAGTGAGTGAAGGGAGGAAGGGATGAATGAGGGGAGAGTGTTCAGTGCATTGGTCGGTCTTATGACATATCTTGACTGGATGATGGTCACTATCACTATTCTGTCGTGTATTTCAATGCTCTTCGAGAGTCCATGGGGAGAGACGACAGGAGAGAATCTTGTTATGAACAATGCATATCTACAGGTGAAAGAGTCTATTGATTGGAGGATACGAGTTGCCTTGCAGATCATGGACTACATTTTCGTACTCGGAATGACATTTGAATTGACAGTCAAGATCGTCTCAAATGGTCTATTCTTCACTCCAAAGGCTGTAGTGAGAGATGTTGGAGGAGTTATGACAATGTTCATTTACTTTGTGAGTACAACATTCACACAGAAAAAGCCATTTCCCCCCCCCCCCCCCATTTGTAGTCATTCTTCTCCGCGACGCGGTTGTCCCATTCCCTCATGGACAACCGCGCGGCGGAGAGAATGACGACGAATTGGGGGGGAATGGCAGCATTTTTTCTGTATGTTCGATACAGTTCAGATGATTCTTCTTCAGACAAGTGCTGCTGTTCTTGTCTGGATGCCCAAGAGAGTGGAGATCAATTCTCTTGCCCAACTATTTCTCATCTTTCGTGCAATGAGACCTCTTCGTGTGTACACACTCGTTCCTCACATTCGACGAGTTGTCGTTGAATTCTTCCGTGGACTAAAGGAGATTCTTCTGGTATGCAACATCATGTTGAGTGCTGAATGAACTGTTCAGGTGACAATCCTCATGATCATCATCATGTTCATATTCGCTAGTTTTGGAGTGCAGACAGTTGGAGGGAAACTGGCAGCGTGCAATGATCCCACAATGACTACGAGAGTGAGAGAAGGTCTTCTATTGATTGAAACACTATGAACTTCCTTCAGGAGAATTGTACTGGACTATTCTGGCAGAAGATATTCGTTACTCGACTTGAAGTTGAAGGAAAAGATGATGAAGAAATGCATCCGAAGATTCTCGTTCCTCGAGTTTGGACTAATCCACGCAACTTTAACTTTGACCATGTCGGAAATGCAATGTTGGCACTATTCGAGACTCTGTCGTATAAGGGATGGAATGTGATCAGAGATATTCTGGAGAGGAGGCATGGACCGGTGAGGAAAGAGGAATGAGAATGGAGGGAAGGAGAGAATTGCAGTGGGCTGTGGTGTTCATTCATATCTATGTCTTCATTGGATGTATGATTGGATTGACTCTATTCGTTGGTGTTGTCATTGCAAACTACACACAAAACAGAGTAAGTGAAAGAGAAGGACATGGATATGGGTAGACTCTCAGGGAACAGCCCTTCTCACTGTTGATCAGAGAAGATGGCATGATCTGAAGGCGAGATTGAAGATGGCTCAGCCACTTCATGTTCCTCCCAAACCATCAGAATCTGCTAGATTGAGGACATACTTCTATGAAGTCACAATGAGTAGACAATTCAATACAGTAAGGGCTGACTCGTATTATCTTCTCCCAATTCACTCTCAGGTGTTTGCCATTCTCGTTGTCATCAATTCCCTCACTCTCATTGTTCCGTGGAACGTCGAAGAGGCAGAAACGAATTCAGACGATGGAAGATTTTCGTTTCCTCTATTGGAAGTGGTCACTCACATATCTGCATTCATCAATATTCTCTTCACAGGAGAGGTATGCAACTCTCTAATCCATTTCTGTCATCTGGCCTTTCCATGTTTCAGATTGTCATGAAAGTCGTCGCTTTCACGTTCTCCGGCTTTTGGCAATCTCGTCGTAATCGAATCGATTTGTTGATAACTTCACTTGGAATTGTGTGGATCCTCATGCACTTCTTCATGTCAATTCCCTCTTCTTCACGTACAAGTATCAGAAGATTCACTTACACATTCGGTTATGCCATTGTAATCCTTCGATTCTTCACCATTGCAAGTGAAAGATTCCCCCCATTCCTTCTCCTCAAGACGTATTCAGGTCGAAACAACACTCTGAAGATGTTGATGTTGACTGTTGTCATGTCAATGTTCCGTTCATTCTTCATCATCACAGCCATGTTCCTTCTCGTTCTCTTCTATGCCTACACAGGTGTTATTCTCTTTGGAATGGTCAAGTATGGACAGGCCGTGTCCAAGTGAGAAATATTCTCAGTACAAAGTTGAACTGATTCCCTCATAGACACGTTAACTTCCGTACGGGATCAGAAGCTCTTGTTGTTCTGTTCAGAAGTATTACAGGAGAAGATTGGAATGATATTATGCACGATTGCATGGTAGAAGAGAGACATTCACAGTGAAATGATGAGAATGATATTACAGCGTTCTCCTCCTTTCTGTTATTATGTTGAAGGAAGTAACTATTGGGAGACTGATTGTGGCAACTACTATGGAGCAGTCATATACTTTTGTTCATTCTATCTCATTATCACTTATATTGTGAGAAATCTCCTTGTCGGTAAGAGTCATAACATTGAATGATGGCGGCCATTGCATTTCAGCCATAATCATGGAAAACTTTTCCCTCTTTTATTCTTCCGAAGAGGACGCTCTTCTCTCATATGCAGACATTCGTAATTTCCAATTTGTGTGGAATACGGTGGACAGAGAACAGAAGAAGACAATACCCGTACGACGAGTCAAGTTTCTTCTTCGATTACTCAAGGGAAGATTGGAAGTGAGTGGAGTATATCGATTGATTCAGAGGGAAGATTCAATAACAGGTTGATCCCGAAAAGGATCGAATTCTATTCAAACACATGTGTTATGAGATGGAAAGACTTCATAATGGAGACGATGTCTCGTTCCACGATGTCCTTTAGTGAGTCTCACGAAACAATTAACTTCAAACAACTACAACATCTTAGCATGCTCTCCTATCGTTCGGTCGATATTCGTAAAAGTTTACAATTGGAAGAACTTCTTGGACGAGAGGAACTCGAATTTCTTATTGAGGTAATGAATTTCTATCTATGTTTCGCGTTCACAATGATAACCCTAGGAAGAAGTAGCCAAACAGACTATTCGATCATGGCTGGAATCTTGTTTGAGAAGAATTCGCAATCCTCTACATCAGAAGGCTTCGTTCATCGATGTGTCCAAGTACCCCAATCCTCATTCTGCAGGTGCTTCAGAATTACATCTCATGGCAAAAAAACCGAAAGTATTCAGGAATGAAGGCAGAAATCCTTCCTCAATTTCGATTCGGAGAGGATCAAATGGAAGATGAAGACGATCTTGTATCAAGGACAAGAGCACTCAGAAACAGAAGAAGTAGCATTCCTGATGTATTGACTGTGGGTTGAATGATGGAGTGAATGAGTGGATTGACTGTTACTTTCAGTCCTCAACACTCTTCCAAGATGCAGCGCGTAAGTTGATATCGAGTGGAAGTGAGAGACATCCATCACGACCACGACCACCAGAGACACTTCAACTACTTCCACGTGTAAATAGATCATCGATTACAGAAAGGAAGACATCGACTAAGAATCTTCATGTAGGCCCCACAGTCAAGGTTCATACTAACACTCTACAATAGTCAGCTACTAATGCAACATTCATCCAATTCTGTTGAGAAGATCATCCTAATCCTCCACTTTTCAGCTCAATGTTTTTGAACTGCCTGATGTGGAAGAAAGAGTTGAGGAGACAATAACTCCTGCACCAAGAAAGATCAATTTGGAACAAGCGGTATCCTTCATCCTCCCTTCCTCCTTTACTCTTTTCTCCCTTCAGATTACTTGTGCCCAGAGGTCTCCTCAGGCTGTTTCTTCTCCTGTTGTTCCTACTAAACCTCACACAATGGAGGCCTCTCGAGACATCAATGATTGGTGGCAAGAACTTGCTTCTGACTGAAATATGTAGATAGTTGTTCCATTCAATTACATACGTGTATTCACTATGACATAATAGACGAGTATCCAATTCTTTATTACGGTTCACAACAAATCGGGAATTTAATTGTTATTACGAGGAAGCATCAGTCTAGTGAATAAATAAGTGAATTATTTTTGAACGCACCATCAAATAGCATCTGAGCAGAACGAGAACAGCGAATGTACACGACAATTGAATAGACTACAGTACTTACTAAATGTCTCATTTCTTTTTACTCTTCTTCGATTCTTCGTCATAATGAGCATACTCATAGTAGAAAACAGACAAGAGAGTGAAAATGACCATGACAATAAGCATGGCTGCAGCAAACACTAACATCTCCGTCACCTGTAATGCAAGGAGTAATATAGGAATAAGGGAAATTAGAAATACTCCTTCAATTTTATTTCTTATACGCCCTAATTCTTAGCAAAATGGCATGATAATTCTTAGTTTGCAGCGGCCTTTACGTCCAAGAAAAAACTCACTAGACTGGAGAAGAGATTGAGTCCATTGACTGCTATGATTATAAAATCTCCGAAAGCCACAGTGAGAAGATACAGAGCTTGTACTACCGATTTGAGGGATGGAGCGGCCTGATCATGTTTCCGTCTCATAATGCATTTGATCCTTGAGATACCTCAGAATATGCAAACTCCAGTCCAGTGATGGAGAAGAGTATTTCAGCTGCTGTGATTACAATATACTGGGGAATTTGCCAAAGAATTGAAATGCTTGAAGGGACAGAACAATGAAGAGATGAAGGCTGAAGGGAATAGAGTCCGTGTATGATCATCCAATCATGTTCCATACCGCTCTTTCCGATGCAACAGTTGAATAGACTCCTCCCACTTCAGATACATCAACATCGAATCCATCCACCTTCTTACGAGTATTCTGATCAGCAATGTACAAGTTGTATCTGAAGATGCTCCCTCCTTCTCCAGTCCATGTACAAACAACTCACTTTCCAGGACTAACATCAACACAAGGATATGCAATAATCTTCCTGTCAGGAGTAGATCCATCATACGGTATCACATCATACAACGATGTTGTCCTGTCGTCATACTGTACTTCCACAAATGATCTGAATGACATCATCATCCACTTCTTCCATTGTAATACCGTACTCTTCATCATTGGGATCACATTCCTTGTCTGCCCTGCAGAGATTGAGTGTTCCTCTGTACACATCAGTGCAATTGGCAGTAGGAAATGATTGTAGAATGGAGGAACAAGGAAGATCGAGGAGGACGCTCAAAGTGAGTAAAGTGAGTGAGTCCACTACAGAAGAGTACCTCAATCCGAAGAATCTGTGTCCATTGGGAGTTCTCTTTGTGGGAGGACGAGTAAGGGCGTATCCCTTTGGAAGAAGAAGGACTGAGTATGTGGATGATTCATTGATTGGAAGACTAATGGGTGAATTGACTGGACAATCATTCCCTTCTCCTCTTATGTGCCACGAGGGACTTCCAACAGCAACATCGAATCGATCATCACGATCATTCACTGATGTCTGAATAGAGGATGAGATAGAGTAGAATAGTGGGACATTGTCATACTTCACTCGCAGCAATCTTGTCTGGGAACGAAGGATTGACCATCTTGAATAGACACGAAGGATTGGCATTGACAAATGTGACATGGGCGTTGCCGGGAATGACTGCAGGCACTTGAGTTCCCTGTAGAAGGACAATTCAATCAGAAGAAGAACAGAAAGACACAACCTCAATTGCCAATTGGACACATGCACAGATGACAAAAGCGACAGCAGCGAGGATTCCTCCTGCTGTCATTCGACGAAGGGAACTGAAGGAGAGGAAGGGAATGAGGGAGAGGGTAGGGAGACTTACGTGGTCTTGATTCCACACTTTTCTACGAGAGGATAGACAACCATCTGAAATGGAATTTAATACAAGAAAGGAGGAGAAAGACTCAGACCTGGAAGAGTGGAATGAAGATGAGAATGAGAATTGCATTGAGAACTTGCATCTGATCAGGAAGAAGATAGATACCAGCCACTATGTGAGGATTCATTGACATTGCTTGAATTGTCCATCGGGAACCCTGAATATCGATTGATTGTGGAAAGAGAATCATTGTAACCTGTTGATCATAAAGGGCCCAGAACATAGGGAATGATGCCAGCATGACAAGTACACGAACCAACGACTTCACATCACGAATGAAGGGCTCCTTTAGGAAGAATAATATTGATCGAACATTTCTCAAGAACCTTTTCACATTCTCCTTTTCCTTCTTTGCATCTTTCACTTCTTTCACATTCATGTTCATCCAATGCATGATCCAACCAATGTTCCCTCTTCGTCTTTCCACTCAATTTGTTCTTAATCGCCGCCTGCAACAATCTCTTCCTCCTTTTCGTTCATTTGCACCAAAACGTACATAAATAGTGCGGACCACACGCGAGATTATATTCTCTGCTGGGGGATTTCGCTTATACCACAATGATCCGGCGATGAAGAAAACTGAACGAGAGTGAGAATGAAAGTGAATACGGTCACTGAATACTGGTTGCAAGGATCATAAGGGCTGCAGGAACACCAAAGGCCAAGGGGAAACAGCTTTCTCTGCCCATGCACTCCATATCTGAAAGGGAATGAGTGAAGGAGGATTCGTTGTTGAGGAGGACCTCTGAAGACTGGAGTCAGGAACATGGAAATGGTCGATCCTGCATTGATAGAGAAGTAAAAGACAGAGAAGAACATTGAGATCATCTTTGTGTAACTTGGGTTGAACTGAGAGCATAGTTCGGTCACACTTGGTCATGTTGAAATAGAATAGAACCTGATCTCCTCCAAATGCAGATACACATGGCTTGATTCCACCCGTTCCGATGGCAATGACAAGTAGTCCAAGGAAGTCAAGATGACTAAATAACAGTTTGACAATGACAATGTGACAGTTGACACTCACGGATGGAGTGAATTGTCTGCATCCAATGTTGATGCAATAGAGAGGGTAATCTGTCCAGCAGCATACACAATCGACAGTGAGAGGATTGTCCTTATGACACAATTGACACGTGAATGAATAACACAACACACCAGAACTTGCCAATGAAACCATCGGCCAGAATTGATCCAAGTAATGGGGTAAAGTATGCTATCATGGCAAATGTATGGAAGAGAGTAGTGGCTGTCCTATCTCCATAACCAAGAAACTTGATCAAGTATATAGTCAATATTGCTGAAACACTTCTCATTGATCATGAACATGTTAACGTTGTTTACATCTCATTCCATAGTAACTGAAGCGTTCACAGAATTCGTTTCCCACAATGAAGAAGGTGACTCGTGGCCATTTCCTCATGATTTGTGAGAAGGACTGTAAGGAGGTCTCCTTGTATTCCTACATGATGTCCTCACCTGTGGTTGTTCCTCCTCCTCCTCCTCTTCCTTCTTCTCCTCCATTCTCCAGTCCAGTCCTCCATCCTCTTCTGCAGAATGCATTCTTCACTCACTGACTCACTTTCTTTCCCCCCATTGCCCTTTGTAAGTGGACCAATCTTGCCTTTTCCATTCCCGATAGCGGCCATTTAGTGTTGTGGATGGACTGTCGATTGGCCTTCCTTCTCCCCTTCACTCAGATCTGAAATGAGAACAATGTGCAAGGAGACCAAGGTGACAACATGTGAGAGACACATATAGGTATAATGAGATCAACCCTCTTCGTCGTTCCAAAATCACGAGTCAACAAATATGTATTCTCTCCCCTGTGAAGCAATGAACGAGAGAGAAGAATGGAATGAAATGAAAGTGAAATCAAAAGAATCAATGAGTACCATCAGGATGGGTAAAGTTGACATCAAATTGGAACTAATCGATGATGACACTGTATCATACACTCTTTCCCTCTGTATGTAATCTTCCTCATTCATCTTCTTCTTCCATGAACCAAACCGTCCACAACTCGTTCCCCTACTAGTAAACAGTCATTTGAGTGAACTATTAAGCCAATATGTTCACTAATCTCAGAAACCTTATAGTCTTGCGTTCTTCTACATGCCTACACAGCTTTCTACACGAATCGCAATTTTAGTAATGAAAGAAGGGGAGGAGGAAGGATTTCCTTATCCGGCCAAAGGGAAAAGCTCTGGATCGTCAGTATCCTCTCGATATATCGACGTGTTCAGACCATCTCTATTTGTCCTGTTCAGACTCTTCTTCTTTGTGTGATCGACGACCAAATGAACTTCCCCTGAATGCCTAAGAGGAGAGCTGTTGTTCAGGTGGGAGAAGGTATTCAGAGGAAGGGAATGCGGGAATTGGTTCAGGTTCGTAAGGTGGGAGAACAAGTAGCGTTGATCAATGGAAGAGTGAAGAAGAAACCAAGTGAGGGCAATTCAATCTTGTACCAAAGACGAGGAATTGGATGGAGTTCTTAAAGAGTTGTGCAGTGGAGTGGCAACTTCAAAGTCAACTTCAATCTCATTTGAACATTCCCAAACTTGTTCTGATAAGTCCCTTCAAAATGAATTGCAGATAGTCTCATTCTAATCTTCGTGGGAATCATTCTCAATGTCGTTGGGGCAGTCCTTCTCTACTTTAAGAACCAAATGGACAAGGATGTCATCCAACACGAGATAGACAAGAAGTTTGCAGAATACGGTAAGTATAGGGAGACAATTGTACTATTCGTACAAGTGTGGGGACACAGAGGGAGGAGGGGGTGATTCGAGGGAGGGGAACATTGGCAGAAGGGAGTCACTCCTATTGTGCTCACACCACAAAAAGGGTTCGTTGATAAATCCTGTTTTGAGAAGGAACCAATTCGAGACAGTCAAGGACTGTTAATGAAAAGGACAACATTCTTCCCTTATCTAGTGCATTTGTCATTCGTCTAACCACTGCAGATCTGTTGTCTCTTCATCTCCGGGGAGGTTAGACGAATAACAAATGCACTAAATGCACTGATAAGGGAACCCTATACAACAGACAATGACTATTAGGTAGTATGCACACAGAGATAATAGTAGTCAATGGGAAGAACAAAAGGGAGAGATGTCAATGGGCGAGAAATGTAAAAATAGTACTTTAGGTGTGCAAGTGAATGGAACATTGTTAACTGTGGAAGAATTGGATGGTGATGAGCCTTCGTCTGTTATTCTCGTACTTGTGACAATGTTTGGAAGAATGTGCAATGTAGTTGGAACTATCAAATTGTTCAAGGTGAGGAGGATGGGTACGGGATGGAACAACAACAGACAAGTTACAGGGATTGGAGATATTCTTGTCTGATAGGAGGAAAAAGAAACTGAGAGAAACAGCAGAACGACTACAGGGAGGAGAAACTGAGACTGATTGGACAGAGATATTTGGAGAATGTTGTGGGGCATTCTGAAGGTTGAACTGAACGGTTAGAAGAAGATGATGATTGGAATAATGAGAAATAGAGTGTGTGTTGTTTGAGCCGCTTGGTGGAAAGGAACATAATACATTAGATAAGTGCACAGGGCCCAGACAATATTATGAACAATGAGCCGCGATGATTTTCATTGCTCACAATTAGAGACCCCCAATCGGATGTCGAAGTGCATTCGTTTTCTCTAACTCATTGTCGAGCTGTTGTCTATCAGATGCGAGAGTTAACCGTTCGTGAATGACTTAGAGAAATGGAATGCACTTTGCGATCCGATGGGGGTCTTTACTCATAAATTATATTCCTTTCCACAGAGTCGCTCAAATGACATACACCCGAAAGAGTAGAAATGGACAAGATCTTTTACATGTTGTTTACATGTGATTGTGACCAATCCCCCATAAGGAATATAGTTTTTCTCCCCCATCACGTCATTTCTTCATTTGTAAATATTTTCCCATGTTATTGTTGCTGGTTTCCATTCATTTCAGGTATTGTCCATTCCTTGATCTCATCACAATTGTTAGCACGTTATTTGCAATGAAGCATTCAATAAGTTCCGCCTAAAGCCATGACGTGGCTACCTTTATTAGTTTTCTTTTCTTATCATTCTTAAAGGTACACTCCGGGGCGCTGAGTATTGCAAACTGACATTAGACACGGTAGCTCCTTTAATTGAGCTTTACAGCCGTTTTTGCATCGAAATGGACTAATGGAGAATGCAGTTTACAATCAAAGTTCGGAACTAACATCGATATGAAGCCACAATATAAAATTTTCATCCTATTCGCGATTTAGCTTATTCAAATTCTACCGTGTCTAATGTCAGTTTGCGATGGAAATCGGCGCCCCGGACTGTACCTTTAAGCTTTTGTTTACTCTAAAGTTGGTGCAGAATTAGTTGATGACTACACCCAACGATCAGATGATATGAAGGGACCATTCATCCCATTCACTTTGGTCAATTATGAGGTTCCACTTCTTCCTCCTTCATTCACTTGTTTCATCTTCCCCATTCGATTGAATCACTTCATTTGAGAAATTGAATCTTTTGACGTAGCAACATTTCGCAAGGAAAGCAACACTCGTGTTTTCTGTAATGGTCATGGATTGAAACCGGATAACATCAAGAAGATTTTCGGCTGAAGATCCCTGCTGATGCTGAGAAAAACTCTACGAGAAATGCACGGATGTGTAATGGACTCCTTTTCTGCTATGATAGTCTTCACAACAAGTGATGCTCCTCTAAAGGACTCCTTCTGCATCATTTATGAACCTCTTCCCAATAATCTTTATGCCCTCTTCCTCGTCTATTCAGATTTGCAGTGATTAGAATAGATGAAGATTCCCTTATCCTCCATCATTCAGCCGATCATTTCGATATTTATTCTAGGGTTCATAATCGGTAGTAAAGCACATTTATCTTTAGTCTAATCTATATTAAGTGGTCAGCTGCTTCGTGAGAGAGATAAGAAAAATGAGATTAAAAGATCAGTAAAAGCACTTTACAATTGATTTCGAAACCCTAGTTTTTCCCTTCCCTCCTTTTCTTACTCCTTTATCAGAATTTTGGTTAACCGACGGGCCGCAGTTCTCTTCGAGAATACACTCAAAAAATAACTGCCAAACCCCGCTCAAAAATAAACAGCAGATATTGGCAGTATTCTTCACCAGACTGCAACTATTGGGTGATTGTCCTTCTATAAACTTTCATCTACAGTATCCCTACAGTAATCCCGATTCGTCCCGTCGACAGGGAAACACAATAGCAGATGCAGCACACAAGACTAATGTTATGTCCCATTGAATACTCAAGTTCAGTTGTCATACTTCCTCTTCCATCAGTGTGGTTTTAGGAATCGTCAATGGTTGAATGAACAAAGTGGGTGATCTCTTGCAATGGTAGATAACATTCCCTTCATTCATCATTACAGTTGTCTCAAAACAAGAGACATTGTTCCCTTCGAGCATCTGGATCAAATCTCATCTCCAGTCAGTTGACGACTGCACACAGAAAAAATACTGCCATTTCCCCTGTATTCGTCGTCGTTCTTCTCCGCCGCGCGGCTGTCCATGAGGGAATGGGACAACAGCGCAGCGGAGAAGAATGACGACGAATTCAGGGGAAATGGCAGTATTTTTTCGGTGTGTGAACTCGGTAGAAATTGTATCGATAACGAAGAAGCGAAAAATCTCGAAATTGTTCGAACGTATTCCTGAACGATGGAATTCTGTGTGAAATATTGCTATAAGGCATACGGAATTACGTGAAGAAGGAAGTGACGATCTTGACGAGAAGAACATAAGAGACGAATAAACACGAGGATAAGAAGTTGAGTGAAAGAATGATAGGGAAGGAATGGGACACTCAAATAGAATCGTACATGCTCTAAACAGATAATTATTGTCAGACAAGTTGAGTACAGAGTGGTAATCTTTCCCGTTCCCCTAACACTCGTTTGACTCTTCATTCCCCGTGCTTCATTGCCTTGTTCATTAGTCATCTGAGTTCCCCGAATACCTCGAATGCTTCATTTAAGAGCGAGAAGAATGGATGTAAGTGAACATCGGGGGGTTTCCTTCTGCCACCTTATTGGTTTTACTCGAGAAGACCTTGAGGTGTATGACTGTGATAGCATCGGGAATAGAACGAAGACTATGAGGAATGACCAGAGGCTGAATGAGGAGATTGAAGGAAAAGGGATGGAAAAAGCAAATGAGAAGACCCGAGAAAATTGGATAAGGTTATGCTATCCAT
The DNA here is from genome assembly GCA_014805445.1 of Diplogasteroides magnus. Classification (NCBI taxonomy): domain Eukaryota; kingdom Metazoa; phylum Nematoda; class Chromadorea; order Rhabditida; family Diplogasteroididae; genus Diplogasteroides; species Diplogasteroides magnus. Next base: position 18,022 of record JACMIF010000247.1, on the reverse strand, counting down.
ACTTCGTATAAACTATCGGAGTAGATGTTTCAATCATTAGAAGGTGAGAGAAAATCTACTCTCATATAAAAATTACATTAGCAGCGAGAATTGCCACTATTTTCTCTCTCGGCCTGCGAAGAATTGAGCACCTTTACCTAATTATGACGAATTGATGTGAAGACCAGTTACCTCGGAAAGAATACCATCCAACTATTAAAATTTTTAAATATGTTTTATCAGCATCGTTGCTGTCGTTTATGGGAAAAGTCCTAAAAAGAAGTTCCTGGGGTGAAGATTGATCAATGACTTCAATCTAGTGCTCAACTTCCGTCTCCAGCGCTTCCATTTCTATCAATTCACTCTCAGTGAGATCGCATTCTCTTTCATTCCCCTTCAATCCTTACATCGCAGATGAATACTCGGATAAAAGCCACGGACGCCATGGATAATTGAGCCATAATGGATAAATGAACAGATTCATGCAGAGAATGATGAAGCATCTGTCTATTTACCTGTCATGCCCCAAACATCCATGTTCTTTCCTTCGAACACTTGTCTTCATATTCCCCGTGAACTTTCCCTTCTTCCTGTTCTCCATCCACAACAGAGGAGCTTCATTGACTAAATCTCCTCCTTTTTTTACTTCTGGTGTCATATTGTTCATTTCTTACGATTTCATTAGTCATAACAACTCAACAACTGCGAGATACGTTTATCTATAAACTAAATCTTTTTTGCATGATTATGTCTGTTTTTTTCACTTAGAATGACAATACCCGAATAAGAAGAAGCTGCATTTCTATCAATCTGCACAATACGATAATAATTTCATACCTACAAACAATACAAGTTCCATTTGGAACGTGACTAGAGGAATTGAAGAGTGCAACAAGTGGAATCCGTCTGGGAAGAAGAGAATATGATGTGTATGAGAGATGAGAATAAGAAGAAGATGGTAAGCTCGTTTGAGTAATGAGCAAAGAAGAAGGCAATCAGTCATAATACACATCCAATACACGAATGTCTCCCGTTGAGAATGTTTGACAGGACATATCACGGGTTTGTTTACGAGGAGAATAAGAAGATGGAACGAATGGAGGGGCATTGGCTGATAGTTGACGACGACTACCAGAAGAAGAAGGTCTGAAGAGGGAATGAGGAGAGGATGAGGAAGGAGAGGAGTACCTGAAGGGAGAAGCAAGGAGTCCTCCTGGAGTAGATTGAGGAGGAGGACGAGAAGGAGAGGCAAGAAGAGCCTCCAGACATTTGTCCTCGAAGAGACCACGAAGATGAACAGGAATGAGATTGGATAGTTGTTGATGGAGGGCACCAATTAGACAATGTCCCTCTTCCACTATAGTGAGAAGCATCTCATCATTCACTGGACGAAGACCCCAACTGAAAGAGAAGAATAAGAAGGAAGGGAATGGAAGGTGAACTGACTTGGGGGATTGACTCAGTTTCCTTGGAGTAACATCAGACATCATAATAGATTGGGGATAGTAGACTCGTTGGAGATTGACAAATGAAATGGGACGAGTCTCATGGAGGGGTTTGCCAAACTTGTCATGTTGAAGGATTGCATGGGCTACCTGAGAGAGGAGAGGGGAGGGGATGTAGAGGGAACAATCTGATTGTACCTGAGTATCGAATACACTCCTCAAGTGTATTGCATATCGATGAGCAAGGAGAGTGGAAACTTTTCTTCCATCGTGCATCACCTACAAGGAGATCATCTCATAATCATCCCTAATCACTCTTATCACCTTTACAATTTGTTCAGACTCGACAATTCTCCTCAATCCACTCTCCAGAAGGATGACATCAGATGAAGCCAAGTCGAATACTCCTATTTGAGTGGAAGTGGAGACAACAGCCAGTGACAGGAATGTATCCTCTCCTGCTTGTACTGTCTTCAGATCAAATCCCACTGCTTTCTTCTCTGAGGACAACACTTCTGCACTTAATCGATCGATCAATTCCTGAATGTTATCCATTCAGAAGATGAAAGGAGAAGAGGACTGACTTGTGCGGGTTTGAGTGACTTGACAAAGTGAATCCTTTGTAGTGCATTGTTATCGAGTGGGAATAGATTGTTGTTATTCTCACTACTACCATCATCTGATCCATTGTCTGATCCTTCTTCAGGAGGACGATTCTTCACTAAGGAAACCTACACGAAAGACAATTGGATGGAATGAGAGAATGATTGTTACCTTGTTAGATCGAATGAAGAAGATCTGTCTATTCAGTTTGAGGAATTGTAAAAGTTCTTTTGGATTCGTGGCTACGTCCTGTCTGATCACATGCGAAAATCGTTCACAGAATCGTACATAGAAAGCATCCAAGGGAATTGGTTGATCTTCATTCTGAACAGAAAATGAAATTGAGGTGAATGAGATATTGTCGATACCTGTTCAAGAACAGACTTGAGAAACTCAACAGCCGCCTGTTTAGCCTTGACTCCTGCCAATGGTTTTCCCTCATCGTCCATTTCAATTGCATCTTCACTGGGTTCAGGCATATTCTGAGATAGATAAAGGGTTGAGTGAAGACAAGGGAGAGTGGATACCTTTAGTCTGACTCGATCTGCCTCGACTACGAAATGATCCACTTGGGCAGATAAGAATTCACAAAAGTCCTTCAAGTGTCTTCCTGATACAAGTCTCACTTCAGGGGCAGCTTGTGATCGATGACCAAGAAGGGATTTGATCTGCATTCTATCCTTTCAATTCATTTTCTTATTCAATTCAAACCTGTAGTTCGGGTCCAAACTTGGTGAGTTTATTGACAAAGAACTGTACAGCTTCCCTCTCATAGTCTCTATTTCTTGTTCCAGCTTGTAGAAGGGGATTGGTCTTTGCTGACATATCATCGAATCCATTGTAGATGACCTGTGATTGTGAATGATGAATGAAATACAGTCAATTGTCTTACTTGGTCTCCATCAACAGTAAATAGAGATGGATAAGACTGTAGGAAGTCTGTCAATCCTTCTTGTGTTGTACCCACTGACTGTCTCATTTCTTCTGTGAATCCCCTCGCACCAAACTGGCACGAAAGATCATGTATTGTCCTGTATTGTTATATGGATGAATAAGGGGAGAATGGCCTCACCTTCGTCCATTCTTCTGTACAAGATGGTCAATGAAGAAGAGAAGAGCCATGTTACGGGCATCTTCGAGACTCATTCTGAAGAGTCTCAATTAGGGGTTATAATTCGGTAAATTTGTCGTCATTCTTCTCTGGAGCGCTGTTGTCTATCAGGCGGTGAGAGAACCGCTCTGCGATGAATAATGACGACAAAATAACCGATTTAGAACACTTAGTCTGAATGGAATGGAGAGGAGAAAGAATGAAAAGGGGAACACGCGCATCAATCAACAACAAGACAAAAGTAATGGCACAAGTTTGGGGGGGGGGGGCGATTGAGGGAAAGAAGAGAAGAGGAATTGATGAATGTTTGTTTGATTGTAATCATAGTTGTGACCCAGTGAAAGGATCACAATGTGAATGATGAGGCCGAAAAGGGGAGAATTGATTAGAGTGATGGAGAAGGGAAAGGAAGAGAAAGGGGATAGAGAACAAGAAGGGGAAGTAGTCAGAGGAATAGACCTTCTGGACATTACACCTCAATCAAAGTGTCCTCTCTTATCCTCATTCATCTCTATACACAACATTCCCTTTTTCATCCATTCGTCCTTGACTGTTCAGTCATTTAAAGTGTTCACTCATGAAGACAATTCTTTATTGTCATAATGTGGACATAGTCTTCCATTGGAGAAAGTGACCAAAGAGGGAAGGGAATCAGAAGCCCCCTTCCATCCAATGTGTGCCAACAAACACACGTCGAAAGATTGAACGAATGAATCGACGAATTTGATCGAGAGAGTGGAAGAGGAAGAGGGAGAAGAGAGAATGAAGAGAAGGGAATCTACAAAGAGAGTTGCCACTACTGCCACACCTCAAGTACTCTGCCGTTCCCTCTATAAGAGGAAGTCAACCAGACAGAAGGAAAGGGTGATGAAGCAGAAGAATGGGTCAATGATGACATCTGGAGAGGGGAAGGAGACACTCTCAGAAGGGGGGTTACCTGGGAAATATGGACGGACACTCATTGAATAATCATAGGGAAAGGCATGTGGAAAGAAGACGAAATAGGAAGGAGACTGGTAGGAAGTTGAGATGAGAGACAAACAGAAAAGATAATAAGATTAGAATAGGGAAGGACAATGGGTGGTACAAGTAGAACAGAAAGAGAAGAAGAAGAAAGGGAAATGAAGCGTGAGGACAAACCGAACGAGACACTCAATTCAACTGTCAACGGGTCTAATTATGAGAAGAGACAGCAGTTGAAGAGCTTATCTGTGACGTAAGAAGACAATAGAAAGTGCTACCAGAGGAAGGGACAAAGTATCCTTCTGCCGAATGTCAGACTCTTCACTCAACAGCTTCTAGTGTTACAGGCTGTGTACCCTGAGGGATAGTCTTCCCGAGGGATGAGAGGGAGTCTACCTGGGGAAGAGCCAGAGGGGGTGATTGGAGAAGGGATGGAAGTAAAGGGGGAAGGAAAGTAGACGAGTCGCCAAAATACAGCTGCGATTAGAGAGAATATGTACACAGAGGAAGGAAGTGCGCAGAGTAGGAGAAGGGAGGTGAGGGAAGTAATGGAAGGTTGGAAGGAATGAAGGGAAGACTGATCTGATGATATGAGAGATGAGAGACTATAGAGGATCTACACTGGATTGGATTAATGGAGTAGAACAAACAATACGATCTCTCTCTTGATCAATTGTAGCCACGGTTTGTACGTATGCTCCATTTGTATGGTCAGGTATGGTGAGAGGAGAGGTCGCCCCCAACGGGGGAAAGGAGCACGGGATCCCGCCCACTTACACGCACGCGCGCACAGAATCAACGTGAGCTTGCGCGAAAGGGACGTTTTATGCTGACGTACGTACTTTTTTCTTTATAATTAATTTTTAAAATATTTGTGCGAAAGTAAAGTGTTGCGCGTGACTGGAGAGAGTAGTGATGGTTCGGAACTGTGGGACTGCATAGTGTCTAGAGTTGAGGGAAGAGCGCAAGAGTGGACAAACAGAGTGGAACGGGGGGACAGATCCGCGATTTGCCCTGTCGATCGACCCGCTCATTCCGATTGTAGTCGATTGTAGGAGTGGAATGCACTGCTGATATGATTGTGAGGTGGTCTATCGTCCTTCTCCAACTCTTCAATCTCCTTTTCGCAAAGGAAGCCTTAATCAAGAACGAGAAATGCAAACATTGTCAATTTCTCACCGAAACATTCAATGTGGTAAGTCCTAACTTATTGATTTAGTATTTGCTTGAGTAGTCAATGAATTCTTTATTATTATCAAGGTAGTATATTTGTAGGGTCTGGAAAAGACAGCAAATATGCACTTTGCTGGTGGTGACACTGCCTGGGAAGAGAAGAATCTTGGAAAATACAAAACAAGGTACTCCTCATTGAATTTTACTGATTTTACTTTCCACTGTTACTCGTACATCTTCATATTTGAAAGAATATGTCGATTTCAGCGAGACTAGATTGATCGAGATAATGGAAGGAGTGTGCAAGAAGAAAACGCTTTCTGATTCTGGCAAATATGCCACTATTACGGAGTTGGAATTCAAGGTTTCCTTTTACTTATTCCTCTCACCTCTTTTGTTTCCTTTCAGTGTTCAGCATTGATGGAAGATAATGAGGAGAACATCGAAGAGTGGTACAGGGCACATCAGGTAGGCATACTGTAGTCTCCATTGATTACTGTACATTTTCAGAGTGAGGATCTATTCACTCATTTCTGTATCAATCAGAAGAAGGTTTGCTGTCATGATGGGAGGTAAGTTCGTAGTTGATATTCCTATATAGTCGTTGTTCTTAGATTCGGTCCTACTTGCTCTAATTGTCCCGGATTGGATAAGGGAGCTGCTGTCTGTTATGGACATGGAGACTGTCATGTAAGTTCTTCTTTGTGTTATAGATTGACAATGACTTACCGTAATTGTATCAGGGTGACGGAAGCAGGGAAGGAACAGGAAAGTGCAAGTGCAGTACGGGATACACAGGACACGCATGTCAGCACTGTGATGCCAACTATTTCCCTGTTCAACAAGGAGAGACGACGATCGAATGCAATAGTGAGTGTCTCAATGGGATACTGTAGGGGGTGTCTCGATTGGATACTGTAGTGAGTGTCTCAATGGGATACTGTAGGGGATGTCTCGATTGGATACTGTAGTGAGTGTCTAAATTTGATAATATAGTGAATTTATAGATTAGATAATGTTGTTAGAGAGATAATTAAAAAATATAGTTAGGATAT
>JACMIF010000246.1:28039-48784 GCA_014805445.1 Diplogasteroides magnus | reverse complement strand
CCCACTGTACCTTCAACGGGACGCGTCGCGGTTTCACGAATGTGCGCGAAAATGATGCGCTGCAATAGTAGGTAGTTCCACTTTTCGGCACGCTGTGCGAGTGAACTAGAGGAATGAAAAATGTCCCTTCACTACCGATTTGGAAACCCTGCTAAGAAGCAGTGAGTGAGTGTTCAAGGTCGCTGAGTCATCAGTGTTACAAAATAGGCAATTGGGAATAGAAGGGAATAGACGAGCATCCGAAGTTCGTGGGAAAAGCCTGTTCTCATTCTTTCTTCTTCTTCTTTGCTCTTTCTTACCACTTTCCGTCACTGATTCCCTTATGAAAGAGTTGATTCATTCTGTCCAAAAGTGCGCACACCAAAAGCTAATGAAGCGGAATGAGAACAAACTTTCGGTTTTTCAAATGGACGGGCACCATTTTATTTTTTGGTTTTCAAAAGTCAAACGAATGGACAGAGATCTGGGGGTTGTATATTCCTTCATCATCAACTCCAAATGAGCTTTCCATTTAGTATTGATTTATTGATTGTATTGTGTTTAGATCTGCATGGCAACAGAGAAGGCAGTTGGGAGACCTCGTAGACTGAGATGCTGCAATCTATTCCATGTAAAGACAGTCGCAATCACAATTGCAGTTATTGAGATACTCTACATTCTCTACTGGGTAAGCAATATGGTTGTCATTTCATATTCCTCTAATCTCCGTGAAACTGTTGTTTGTCTGTACTTACGTTTGTTTGACAACCGCTCCGCAGGGACGAATGAGAAATGCACCGTTTATCGATTTACAAACAATAATCAATACTATTAAAATCCATTTGATTTTAATGGATATACATGGTCAGAATGGAGATTCCTCTCACTCTCATTTCAACTTGGTCCAATTTGATCACTTTCCCCCATGTGAACGGAATCGTAAACGTTCGGCACATTCCGGTAGATTAACGTGAGATTGAGAGTGGAGCATAGACCCAATGAACGAGTGTGTTTCTAAAAAGATTAGGATTTCTAAAACGGTAATGAAGGGCATTGCTCATTCGTCTAATCCACTCGAAGCGGTTGTCTTTCGAGCGTAGAGACTGAAAATAGACGAATGTGAAATGCACTTAATTACCGCTTTATAACCCCTAATTCAGTCTGCCTTCTCGTTCTCTGCCCTTGTATCATCATCTTCATCTCTTCTATCACCTGTCATATCTCTCGTTGTTCTTCTCCTTTCATTCATTTCTGTTGTTCTTCTCTTCTCTGGAATCCAATGGCAACTTCCTCATCTTCTCATTCCTCATATGCTCATGCAGGTGGGGACAATTCTAGGGTTGGCAGTTTGAGTACTAAATCAGTTATGTTTCACGGCCATTATATAACTTCATATATAGTGTCCGTGAAACATAACTGATCCGGTACTCAAACTACCAATCTTAGTCAATTCCCTCCTCCTATCATCTCAATACAATTCCAATTGCAGTCATTTCTTGTTGTAACTGCCTTTGCCTGTGCATTGTCTACCCTCTACGCTCTCTTCCTTGGAACTTCACTCCAATTCAATGTATGTCATCCTATTCACTCAGAATCATAACTACCGATCCGGCGTAAGATCGTATGTTATTCTACCGCTGGATGGTGGTTTTTATTGTGAAACTACCCTCCAGCAGTTGTATAACTGCCGATCTTACGCCGGAGCGGCAGATATTTTTCAGTGTATTCGCCAATAGTACATCACATTCCTCCATTCAGCTGGCAGTTGGTGCAATTGACAGTCAACCACAAACGTGGACTCAGCCGACGAAACGAATTGCATTCGATCTTCTATCAAGGTATTTAGATCTTATCCTAAATATAGTAACATAAAAGAAAGTTGGTAAACATTAGGGAACGCATTATGGTATTTCTACCCATACTAATCTCTTCCGAGTGGTCGTCTATCGAAATGAGAGATGAACGCTCCGACAAGATTTAGGAGGTTAGAGATTACATGATGCGTTCCCTAGTAAACATTTACAAGGCAACAACGGCATGGTCACAATTCATCTCCAATGATGCCTAACAAATTATGTCGTCCAATTTTAATTCAAATTGCATTTCAGGGGACTCATAATGCTGCTGATATTTGTGACGTTCGGCTACATAATACTTGGAGTAGTAAACGTAAATATTAGTATCTTCAAAACTAATTCTCAGAAATAATAATCATTCCTTTCAGATCTGGTGTTTTCATGTCATTGTGGACTGTTATCGTTGGTTGGCCTCCTTATTGGATGAAAAGGCATCCGCCCTTGACTCTTGTACCACAACAACAAATAGTAGCAGGAATGGACATACGACGCATTCAAAGGACGTGGAGGAGGGAACTGACCTCTGAGACTCCCACCACGAATCTTTCCATTACTGTAGCCATTGACTCATCCCTGTCATATGTTCCACTAGAAGCTCTTCTCATGTGCCGTATCCTCTCTAAACGTGCATTTGTTCCTCCATACGGGTATTCCATCCTCCTTCCTCTCATATCAACTGTCCACTCTTCATTCTTGTAGTGTAATCAAACTCTTCTCCATAGAGTAACGGGTACCTGAGTAGAATGCGAGTATAGTCCCCTCTCCCAGTCTTTCCACAACAGCTCAATGAGTGCTTAAACTGAACTGTGCCTTGTCACTTCCTTTTTCTTGCCATTCAATGAGGATCAAATGATGATTCTCGTAGATAAACGGATTAAAAATGAGTTGGTTTGAGTTGAACAACACGTGATTCCTTTGATAACATCTCATTTCAATAAGTAGGCGAATGATCAAAGACCATAAGCTGAGACATTCATGTTCATTGGGGGAGAATCATTCATTCATCATCATCTCCAATGACTTTCCCCATTCTAAGATCACCTTCAGACCGACCTTCTCTCTTGTATTGACACTACTTCTCTGTCACAAATTGTATGGATTGGAGGCGACATCGTCATTCCTTTCCACATATTATTCCAATTCATATATGAGAAAACCAAACTTTCCATCTCCAAAGTCCTTCTTTATATACTTCTCGTAGCAAAGTCAGCTTCAAATAGGCTTTGGTAAGGTCTCTCAATCCCTCTCAAATTACCAACTTTTATCCATTCACTTCATGATATGCGAAGGATTCATACTCGAGTAGCAGTGACTGTCTTCTTCTTCTTCTTCTCTTTCTACTAATTCGATCTCTGTTGTGTGAATGAGTCAATGGTTTCCCCTTCCGTGCCTCGTTTATCTTCCCTTCTATCGATTGAAAGATAACGACGGGGGATGACACATCAGACACCTCTCCCCTTCCCGAGACTTCGTTCTTTCAATCAGTCACAACAACTCTGAGGGATGTCCCTTTTGTGATGGGAGGGAGAGTGTCAGAGGGAATCGTTTCCCTTCTATTCTCTCACCATTTATCCCTCCAATCTCATTTCCGACTCATTCAACCACTGATTTATAGTCCTTGTTCATTGGGGGATCTCCATTTGAGGGGGAGAGAGCTTCATCCATTCCATTCCTTCAGAATCCTCCCCCCTTTCAATCAATATGACTATGATCACTCTCTTTCCATCTGATTCAACTTCTCCTTTCTTCTTCAGAACACATCATCAATGGACATTTCATCACATCTAGTCTTCTAAGGACAACTTCACTCCACTTCGCATGGACAGTGAGTATTTTATATGACAGAACGACAACTTTATGGGTTATGCTTCATATAAGGTATATCTTCAAATGTATGCCAGTATTGAAACAAATGTCAGAAAGTATTCACTGCCAACCAAAAAAAAGTATTCTTTCACCAACTAATGAAACTCAATTATGATCAAAGGAGGAACACGTTCCCTCTTTGGTTGAATGGGTAAAAGAGTAAATGCATGCCAATGCCATCCCTCCCTCTCTCTACTTCCACCTTTCACCTCCTCTTCCTTCTCATTCCCATATATATTCCCTATCGTCATTCAAAGAGCATCGTAATCCTCTTTCCACAGACCACACTCTATCCATTGTGTACTTCCTTATCTTTGTTTCTTCATCATTGCCAGTTGTACTTACAGAAAAATACAGTCAATTTCCCCACCATTTTCAGTTTCTAAGGGCCAATATTAGCAGTAAAATTGTAAATATTGGCAGTTTGAAATTGAATTGTGGGGGGGGGATTGACAGATTTATTTTTTCCTGTGTGTGTTCTCACTTTGTGAGTGCCAATTATTCATTCTTTCGTCTCCTTCCATTTCCCTCCTCTCACGTATCAATTATCCCTTTCCTAAGAAGGAATGAATTGATGTGACTCCTCTTCACTCACAATCAAATCCTTTCCTTTTTTCTCCTCGAATGTTTTTGTTTACTCACAAGAAGGAAGACGTTATTTGTTATGAGAAGGGGAATGGCACGTAAACAACCGACAATTCTCTTTTGTTCTTTTTATCTGTGCAAGTCCTCCTTTGTCCTTCCTATCCAATCAATCCTTCTCTTTCCTGCCATCCCTTCTCTCGTGTTGATCTGTCCGTGTTGTACCATATTCCGTCCCTATTATCCCCTCTGGTGGTCTGTCTCCTCGTCGTTCAGATGACCTTTGGTCGCAGTGTTGGATAATCGACGGGCTTACACACAGAGAGTGAAGCCATAATGGTGCAGATGGGAAGAAGTGAGAGAGGATTATGACACATGCACACATTTATTTGTATAACATCTTATAATCAATATTTATTTACTAATGTCAACAGAAGAAATATTCATCTCGTTGAGACGATCATTGTTCACGATAGGAGCATTTTGTATCTCTTCAATGAAAATATTTATTACGCATTATGAACAAGTGTTCTAGAACCAAAATATCATTTATTTTTTCTGTGTGATGTGCGCAAGTGTCGTGATCCCAGTGAGAGAAGGGACAACAACAACTGTTATCAATGAATCATCACAAACATTAAAAGCTTCTTTTTGACTGACAGACACGAATTCAGCGTGGGACATCATTCTCATTGTACTCGGATGTGTATTCGTTGTCCTGACTCTCATTGCTGCCTGCATATTTGTATTCATTGTTAGACAACGAAGAAGGAAACTTAAGAGGTTTGTTCGTCTTTCTTTTTAATCCAATTTCAACGAGATTCTTCTTACAAAACACATTTTCCTGTCGTTGTTGCAGATCAGTTTCGCCTATTTTTGAGCCAAAGGTGACTCCTCATCACTTGGTTTACGGAGGAAAAAGGGACAGCAGCATCCAATCTAATGGACACACTTCTGTTGGACTATCACCAAGGTTGGATTATTTTTCCATTTCATTTCATTTATTTATCTATTCGAAATGATTATATTACAATAACAAAATACCGAATAGATTGCTCTCGTAAAACGATATGTGGTCTTTCATGGCTTATCTCGTCATTTATATTTATTTGAGACTGGAAACGGATCATCTGCAACAATCCTGCCCAATCTCAGAGGAAGTCGTTGTTGTGAGAGAGAATGGATCGAAGAAGCTTCATAGGTAATGAAGACATTGCGAATATCCTTGATGAATGATTGTCAGACCCGATAGGATAATCATTCCCTCCATTTCTCAAGGGGCAGCAGATCTACAGGCTTCTTTGATTACGTGAGTCTTTCATTCTACTGATTGGGACATTCAACATCCCCCACAAACTCCCCTTGCAAAAGGACAAGGTCAAAGAATCTAAATGAGATGTTTCAGAAAGATCGACCCACACAACTTCGCAAATCATGTAGTAAGATTGAAGAGAAACGACAATCAGCTCATGAATGAAGAATTCGAGGTAATGGAATAAGGAGGATCAAGAAGGGGGAATGTTCTTATGCAGATTCTCAATCGACAAGGATACTCGCTCATGAAAGACACGACAGCCAGTCAGAGAGCACCAAAGAGGAACAGATTCCCTGATGTAATGGCCTGTGAGTACTCTCGTAGTTCACTATGGAATATGAACACCAGGGGTTATAAATCGGTAAATTTGTCGTCGTTCTTCTCCGCTGATCTCTAACCATCAAAAGGTCTCATCATCATGATAAACAACCGCGATGCGGAGAAGAATAACGACAAATTTTCCGATTTAGATCCCCTAATGTAAACCCAATCGAGGGCCAGATGACAACCATTTCATTGCAGATGACCACACCAGAATTCGACTTCTTCACAGATCAGAAGACGACGATTACATCAATGCATCGTACATAATGGTCTGTCTGCATGAATTCTCCCATAAGACCATTCAATCTCAGAACTACGATGATTCTTTCGTTCAATTCATTGCTGCCCAAGGACCGATTGGATCTCCTGAGCCCATTGGTCCATACAAGGAGGACACAGTTGAGGACTTCTGGATGATGTTGTGGCAGGAGAATGTACAATGTATTGTCATGCTAACACAGATTGTCGAACATCTCAAGGTCAGATTCCCATCCATGATCCATCTAATCGGAATTGTTCTTTCAGTTAAAGTGTGCTGACTACTGGCCTCATATTCTTGGAGAGTCTGTACAGTATGGAAGGTAGACTACCTCCCATATCTAAAGAAACAAGTCTTCATTGTAGTCTCACTGTTACTCTCGTGGCTGAGACTGAATATGCAACTGCCCTACAAAGGACATTTGATGTAACTGATGGAAGAGAAATCAGAAGTGTTAGTTCTTTCTTATTCTTCCTCTACTCAAATGTCATATTTAGTTGACCCATTTCCATTTCGAACAATGGTTAGACTGCAAGGGTCCCGAGAGCAAGTCCAATCTTCTCCAACTTGTACTTCGAGTCAAGGAGATGCACTACAATTTCCCAGTCCTCGTTCACTGCAGGTACTCAATCTATCCACTAAATTCCATAAGTCCCTCGTCTGTTCAGTGCGGGAATCGGTCGTACGGGGGTCTTCATTGCACTTTGGCAGGTTTGTTGTTATTTCAGTGTCAGATTGAAAGACGATACTTGTTTAGCAGTGTTGGCAGAGTTATTCCGAAAGTGAATTCCATCTCTCTGCGTTCTCTATCGGGCGGTCGTCTCTATGAGTCAGAGACGACCGCGCCATAGAGAACGCAGAGAGATGGAATGAACTTTCGGAATAACTCTGGCAAGACTATTGTTTAGACAACTGACGCCATTGACGCAGACCCACTACGACCCATCGATATCTTCGAGTGAGTGTCCTTTCTTCTCTTCTCATCTACAGTATCCCTCCAGTCGTGTACTCCATCTTCGTGATCAACGTGTCCGAATGGTACAGAGTCAGGAACAATACAAATCATTGTATGAGGCCACCCAACTGTATCTTCAGAGGAAGTGAGACATTCAATGGAAGACAGTCAACTCTTTCCCCTTTCAGAGGCCTCAGTGACCGTCGTTCGAGTGCAGTCTCCATATCAGAAATGAGTGAAGACTCCCGATATGACATACAAGAGATCTCAGCTGTGTGAAACTTTTGCTTTTACTAGATTCCAATTGATTTAGACAGAGACAAAATACTAAAGTATGCAATATATTGTACCAAATTGTTTGTTTATCCACTGTGCTTGCCAAAGATTCTTCGCATTTGTTACTGTGTATTTAGACGTATGACCGGGGTTTCATTTCCTTTCCTATCTATTCCTCCCCTTATTTGTCAGTCCTCATTCCTTTGCTCATTCATTCCCCTCCCCCAATAATTCACATCTAGTCAGAGTCAGGGCCCGAGTATTTCATTGCATTTCAAACAACATATCGACACTCAGAGAATGAAAACAAGTATAGTATGTACTGTATAGATAAAGAATTGACGATGTCAGTCTCTGTGAATAGACTACTCTGAATGGTTTTATCTGCATAGTTGTATATACAGTCAGTCTAAGAAGACTGCATCCAATCATCACATCTGTTCATGAGAATAGATCCAAAGAAGGAGAGCACCCACAATGCAAGAATCACTATCAATTGTTACAATCTATCAAGGAGATATCAACATGAATTGAGCATAGACAACATGAGAAGGCTGAGTGTAAGAGTGTCAAGCTCTGCATAGAAACGATGGGTCTTAGGTGATAATGAGTATTGATTGGCTAGCGAAGAGGGAAGGCCCGTCAGTGGTACAACAAGACATTTGGATACACAGAATGGCAGAAGGGAGCAATGGAAGGAACACTGAGCGAGTGGGCGGAGATAAAGCAAGATGAGTGAGGAGAGGGAAGCTGAGGTATACTGTAAGCAGGGAAGAGCAACAATCGATAATGGGAAGGATGTGATATAAGTGGCAAGAAGGCGGATACTAGAGTAGGCTACAAGAATGCATAACAGATGCCTATAAGGGGCAATACTCTCCTACCTAATCAGACTGGCATAGGAAGACCCGGATACGGTAATTACAGTAATTAGGAATTAGAAAGAGGAACAAAGGAAAGCTTTGGATGGAAGAAACACGCGAATAGTTCAGTATGAACACGCTTGACTATTAACCGGATGAGTAAGAAGAAAGTAACAAAACCGAGAAAAAGGATCAAATCTGGGAGAGAATCTAAAAGGAGAGACCGTACAATGAGACTACACGTTGACAATCCTATTATTACAATTGAAACATCACATATTGTAGGCAACGTAGATGGGATCCAGTTGGTCCTTCATGAATGTCTCTCTCAACAATGTTCGCTGCTTCTCACCGCGACTGTTCTTGGGTACGGTATTCGGATCCACGATCACGACAACGCCCACAATAAGATGGTGTTCCTGAAGGGAAAGAATGACATGGAAGTGCTTGAAGTGCTACCGTACTTCAAGAATGGTGGAAGTGACAGAGGGAACGATATCCAATGCCTCTGCTTCGGGACCCGTGCATTCTACTACAGTAACCAGGAGATGAGACCATGTGAATACGGCACTGAAATTAGATCCATAAGCAAATCTGTCTAATTTATCTTATCAACTAGTGAACAAGGCTAAAACAGCATCATTTTTCAAAATGAAAAGTCTTGATTCCCCTTACCATTCTCCAATGTGTTTGTGTGCCCTGGAGATGCTCGTTTCCATGTCCACAGGATGATATCTACAATGAACGACTTACAGTACTCCGATGTGATCCTTTATCCCTCACCTCATTCCCCTCAGGAGGAGTGTCTCATCGAGTGCTCCCACAACGAAGACTGCATCGTGCAGTTGTCCATCCTCTGTGATAGATTGTGTCTGTCGAAGGAACCCAAGGTAGCCAGTGCGGGCGAATCTGAAACCATCACACATAGTATCATCGACAGAGTAGACTTCCAGACGGTAAGCAGTAATAGTGAAGTCCTTTGACTCACTTAGTCCTTGTGTCTCCAGTGGCCAAATGTGCATTGAAATGGTCTGTGTGTAGACTTGTCTCCTCTCCGAACACTGTGAAGTACGCAACACTGTTGTGAGGAGCTGCCACCTGTACAATACAATGTCTTCAAGAGGACGGTAACTGCACCTATTTTGCATATAAGACTATTGTCATTGATAACAACTGGTCATAAACTACAATCAATATCGACAAATACTCACCCAAATCTCTCCCAGATGTGAGTCTGCACATTGTCCTCTCGTCTCAGGATTAGCTATGACAACTTTGACTCCAGGAAGAAGCTGAAAAGGAAATCACCATTCTTTGTCTATCAAACAAACTTGACGAACTCTATCTACCGTACTCCCATCCCCTCATTTCTTCCTCCTCACCTTTCCACTCTCCAACAATGCCAGTGAATGGGGTGCTCCCTTTCCAACCATTGTCACTCTGTCATTCCTCAATGCACGAGTGTCCACGTATACGGTAGAGGGCTCAGGACCAGCTGCGCCTGAACGAGTATCTCATTACTGTAACTACAGTACTCCTATTCACTGTATCCTCTACCATACCTTGCATGCAGATGGCTGGATTGACTCTGCATCCGAATGAGGTGGAGACTGAACGGGAAGGAAGACCAAGAGGGGCGAATAAACGAGAGAAGGGAGAGACAAGAGAAACACGAGGACGTTCCTCTGCCACAATGACACATGAACGGAGACTGAAAAGGGGGAAGAGTTAGCATGATGATTAGGAAACGGAATCCAAGCAGAAGTGCACATTTCTGTCGCCTAATTCCCTCGGAGCGATTGTCTCTCTCAGGTGATGGACAACCGCTCCGAGCTCCGAGGGAATTAGACGAAAGAAATGTACACTTCTGCTTGGATTCCGTTCCCTAATGATGACTTTTACAAGATGATAACTACTGTCAACTGGAGATAAACAAAGATGATTGATGTCTACTCACCATGATAGATTGACTCCTCTTTCCTTGAGAAGAGGCAATTGTGCAGCCAATTCACGTACACTCTGTTCCAGTACACAATGCGAGACGAAGGTGTCACGAGCTGAATTATCATTCATTACATTTGTAGAATATGAGAATAGCATGTGAGCAAACGAATCCAGAAAACTGGATAATACATCCTCCGTGAAACTTATTACAGCCAAGTTTAATTGAAAGAAAGGAAACACACCTTTCAACTGGCTGACAGTTGTGAGCCAGAGTGAGGAATTCGCTTCCAGCTCAGATGGTGGCACAAGGGTCGTCTGATGACCGGCGTACACTCCTGCACAGAGAATTACCCTAATCCTCCATAAGTACCGTATCCTCACCTGATAGTACCCAGAGAGAGAAGGCGAGTCCAGAGTAAGGATCAACACAGAGAACAACTTGGCGAGATGGATACAGCTCACAGGCAAGCTGAAAGAAAAGTCATTAGTACATGCTTACAATTAGTGCCATTGAAGAAAAAAAACAAAAAATAACATTGAAATTCTTTAAATGTAAATGCCAAACCTTGAGACTCTTGCACAATGAGAGTGCCCCTGCATAGCTCACTCCCACTCCTGACAGCTGTCCAGTTGTGCTCACAGAGAAGTCCTGAGGGGAAGATTACCGTAATCCCCATTCCCGTTAAGAGTTCTCACCAGATAGCACACATCACTTGGTTTCCTCTCAGCGATTTCCAGATGATTCTTCCTCTTACTGGATGGAAGGTCATCTGCATCCAGAATGAGTGGCCAGGACTTCGCATCCACACGATGGAGGGCCTCTTTGCTCTGAAGAACAAGCTAATTCACAATAAAAAGAATACAGATCGGCATCTTAGTTTTTCGCAAATTGGCACAACACATTGATACAAGAACGGTAAAACAAACAACTTTCGGCCTACAGTATCGAAATATAAGTTGAGAGTGAATACGGTACCTTGAGTAGTTTGATTACTGCAGCAGTGGACAGAACAGCCACGGCCTTACTCACATCCACAATCATTCTGACTGTGGGAAGAGTCGTCTGGAGGGCTGCAGCAGAGGGAGGACGAACACAAACAGGAATGAGTCCTGAAGGGAAGGAAAGGGATTACGGTAGGATGATAGAGTGACACTCACCAGCAGATAGGCATCCATAGAATGCAACAATGAGATCGATACCAGGAGGGAATATGAGTGCGACATGATCACCAGGATTGAGTCGTGCCTTGTCAGCCAGAAGGGCTCCCACTCTCTCGGCCTTACGAAGAAGTTGACCCGCTGTACATGTCTGAAGGAGTTCAATTGGATTAGACTAATGAGATGAAGAGTCAATGAAGACCGGATACAGTATGCCACAAACGAACCTCAGCCTCGTGACTCTTTGCATTGGCAATGGCGAAGAGTGGATGATCAGGACTGGTCGAAGCACGTTGACGAAGAACGTCCAGGAGGGACATCTACAAACGGAACAATCATTCAAAGAAAAAGGAAGCGAACATCAACGCTAGAAGTAATGTTCACATTATAATGTCATTTCACAACAACGATGCTCCAGGTCAAAAGACAATATCTACAATCAAGCATTTTTCATACAATTTGTATGATCATCCCATGTGATCATTCCATCCCCTCCCTTTCCACTCACCGCTTCCTCCTCTGGTTGTCCTAATGGAAGATTCCTTCCCTGTGCTCCAGCCATCCTCACTCCCTGCACTATGTTACCCACCATGATCGCTGCAGGACCAACGTCCGACTGAAATACAACCTTTGATAGAAACAGAAGTGATCTTGCTAACAACTACAGTATCCAATCATCTACCGTACCTGTCGTTCTCTCGGTTTGGGCAGATTGAGGACACAATTGTGTGGACACATGAGGAGAGTGGAGGGATGTAGTTCTCCCGATACGAATCGAGCACGGGTCTCTGACACGTGAATGCCACCCAATGGAGTCTGTAAAGGGGAATACGGTAATCTCATATCTGAATACGGTAACCAATTCTAATCTACCGTACCTTGGGAAGGGCGTTGACAGGGACGAGTGCGAGACAGTACACTCCCACTCCGTGGATAGTATCGATCGCCTGTAGCACGTTGCTCATCCACTGAAAGAACCATATTTTAGTTCAGACCAGGTGATTCTCTGCCAGAAGATGTCTGTATCAGTATTGAAATACTAATCAATCCAATTCCAACTCATCAAATACGCCCTCATTGTCTTCATCCCCCTGTACCTCAAATGCAGCCTCCTCACTGAGATCTGTCTTCTGTTCAGCCACAATGACAATTCTCTCATCACGCAGAACTGATTGAGAGAAGACTGCGATGCGACCACTGAAAGCAAAATGATATGGCCGGTCAGTTTGAATCAACAAAAACTAAATAAGAAAATGTTTAGATTGTGATCGGCAGTATGTGTCTTACAATTAAATTCCAAAAACTCACCGATAGACAAATCTCATTGGTTCGACAGCCAAGACAGTGGCGATAATGTCATCTGCCGAATGTTGTCTGCCAGAAACGAGCAATTGAGAGGCACGGCGTCCCACCACGAAGACGAGGCCATCCTGGATACGGTAGAGATAGTTACAGTACTCCGGATGAAAATACTCACGGGAGCAGTGAATCCGAGTAGTCCACTTCTAACATAAGGAAGAGGTCCCAATGGTCGGCCATCTGCACCCATTGGTTCTACCTGAAAGGAAAACAGATATTAGAAACACATAGAAATGACTCTTGAGCCTTCTCACTCAACACTGGAATAGTCAGTTGCTACCGTAAGTAGACAGTGCCGTACCCTGAATGTGTTGGCAGATACTCCCTCCAGTCCCCAATATGCAGTTCCTGTTGAATGAGACGACAGACAGATCTCTCCTATCTGCAATTACATCACATTATATCTCAATTCACTAAATGCCAATGGAAAATGATCAATTACAATCTCCCTCTCACCTCATCCGTCCTGCACAATCTTGGCTGTCCCTGCTGTTTCACAACCACAACAACTCCTGCTGGGACAACTTGACCAGAGTCCTGCAACGAATACAGTACCTATCACCATATCAATCAATATTCCATACCTGTAGGGCGAGTGAAGTGAGGGAGTTGTCATTGTCTACTCTGACAACAGAATGAGAGAGAGCAGACATGGAGAGAATACCACGACCAGACTTCCGTCTGCAATGATCAAAGTATACATTCAATTCTATTCAGATACACAATTCACTGATGATATAATATCATTCATCAGCATTTAATAATGGAAGACTAGAACATTATTCAACGCTCTCTATCCTTCTCACAATCAGATAAACATGTGCAATTACATTTTTAAAAACCAAGTGATTGCATGTATCACCACCATCATAAGAGCTATGGCATTTTTGAGAATTAAATTTAGCGGCGTTAATTACTCTAAATGAAAAATCTTCTAACCTCCTGATTGCAATAGTTCCCGTTTCACTGCTCCCTGCACATGGACACATGGCATCTCCCTTTAGTTCATAGGCAGCGAATGTTTCCATGAATTGATCACAAGAGGAAAGAGACCATGGATTGGCCCCATCTGCAACCACAATCGAACGGACTGAAGAGAGATTGACCTGCAAAGGAATACACAATTTATACATGCAACAGTCAATACGTGAATCGTGAATACAAAATCATCAAATAACAGACATGAAATTACTTAACATGGAATGCACAATGATATTTGAGAAGAATCAATATTCCAAATGAGACTACAATACCTCCTTGTGGTCCCTGACTGCCATAAGTGCCCAGTGCAAATCTCGAGACTTCGTGATACACACAGAGGCTGCAAGAAAATGGTGATTGAACTTTCATGCCAATGATTGCCCTTCTAAATTTTATGAAAGAGTAAAGTTTTTTGTTTTTTTTTTAAAAACCTTGTCTCTGTGTAGCAGTTAACAGCCAACAACTCGGATTGATCTTCATGAGGGAGTACGGTACAAAGACAATCTGAAAACATACACTTTCAACAATTCAAGAAACAGATAACTGTAGCATTCGCAATCGTTGCAACTTAAACTTGTCTAATTTAAAAAAGTCAACTGATTCGATGGTTCTCGTTCAATATCATAAAACTGCAGTACACCCACCTTCATTCCACACAGGATGGCTGTGATGACCGAGTGCCACAATCCCACCTCTCGTTTGAAGTCCACAAGACAAATCATCGTTTCACCTGACAATGAAATTGAATAGAATCTTCAAATTTAAATTCAAATCCAATCAAAATCTCAGATCAACAATGATATTTATTCCTCTGCATTTGTATGCACTATGGAAAAACAAGGAAAAGAAAGATCGACCTGAACAAGCAAGTCTACTCATCCCTACTATCAATAAACACAATTCCACCCACCAGGTTGATATTCCATTGCAGTTGCCAGTGACCTCGCATGTGCCAACATTGCCTCTCGACTCACACAAACTCCCTTCACTGCACCGTCTCTGCAATACGATTACTTTTATCTCCCGAACAGAAAACTACCGTATCCACAAACCAGCGTGATGTTATCCCTGACTGACCTGTCTGTAGCATATTCAATGTATGCCACACTTTCATCGGCCACTCTTGATGGAGGCTGCCAATCTCGAGGAGGTTTGCTCTAAACAACAACATTTACAATTACAGTATGGAAAACGTAATATTCAAACAGTGCGCCTATCTCATATTATTTACATTTTTGAAAAGAAATCACGTAAAACCACTAAATAACTACGTAATGAGAAGGGAAAACGAAAATAGAATGTACCATATTATCAGTAGTGAGCCAGTACAACCTGGGCCATCCCTTCAAGTCAACCACTTCAGAAGTCGCCCCATTGAGGACATTCGATCCAGAAGGAGCTGCACTGTTCGAGGGAGTAGAAGAAGTAACGTTCACTTTGGGAAGACCCTACAATCATTATTTTGAAATTTAACCCATCACAAAGGACCTAAAATCAAAAATAGATTAAACACACGCCACTAATATATCTACGAAACATACTATCACCGGTAGAGAAAGATTTCTAACCTTGTAACATCCTTCAGAAGTGAGTGCAACTCTGACAGCGCAACTGCCAAGGAGGAAGCCCAGTTGTTGAATGCCTGCGTCCTGAACGGAAATATTGGAATACGGAAAGTGTTGTAAAATTCCGTACCCTCTTTGACAAGGGGACTTCGACTGGAACAGGGACAACCCCAGCCAGGACACATCCATAGAAGGCGACAAGGAATCCGAGAGGCTCAGTGTTAGGATAGATCTGCAACGGATGATACTGTAGAGATAATCAATAGTCATTACTGTAGCAGAGGATACTGTACTTACGAGAGCTACGCGATCTCCAGGCTTGCAGAGAGGAGTCTTAGCTCCATCCCTTCCTGCTGTTACTGTCTTGTTGAGAAGCATGTAGGCAACTTTCGTCGCACGGGAAAGAAGCTTCGCTGAAATTTTTAAAAATATATCCTCCTTATGCGAAATAAAAGTAAGTGTGAAGTACAGGTATTCATAAAGTACTTACGATACAACAATTGCTGTCCTGGTTTTCCCATGTGATCCAATGCAATGGCAGCAAGTGCCTTGGGAGAGGAAGAGGCATATTTGTGAAGGGCAGAATCAAAGGTACGGGGAAGACTGAAAGGCACAAATCTTCAATTACAAAGAATAAAAGATTGTATCCATACGAATACATAGATAAAGGATCAAATTGAGGGTTGTTTCACTTCTCGAATGCGTGTACATGCGGGATCAACACATTTGCGCACAAGACATAACTCTTTCAGTTTTCATTTTCAAGATTCGCTACCAACAGTAAATTTGCTTGTTTCGGCGAGAAAACCAACTTTCCTGTTAATAGCGAATCATGATAATGGAAACTGAAAGAGTTATGGCAAGCTGTGCGCAAACGTCCTGTTCATCCCGTACATACAATAAGTGTGACTGACCGTTGTGCAGCACTTGCAGCCTCTCCCCTTTCTGCACTCATTGTTGGTCCTTCTGCACGAGGAGCACGGGGATCAGTCATCTTCGCTAGTGCTGAACAATCAATCATTTACTCAAGACTCTGGGGGTACTGTAGATTACAAGAGTGAATCAATCAATACATTTGCTCCTCCTCTCCCTCTATCCCCTGAGGGGTGTGGTACAACACTTGTTCTTCTATCCTCTCCAACCACGGTCATCACTGATCTTCATCTATCATCTCTTCCCATTCATCATCTTCTCTTTCAGTCGGTCTCTCTTTGTCCCCTCCCTCCTCCCCTTCCCCTGTCCCTCCCTCAATCTGCAACTGCAGACATTCTCCACGTGATCCTCCCTTCAACAGACTATACACCTGGAAGGGAACAAGGTCCTTCCCTCAACATGTGTCGTCCCACAATTCCCTCATCTCACACTAATGACTGAGAAGGGAGGACAGTTGTAAAGGGAAGAAGGAGACACTACAAGGGCTGTTCAAACAACTCGAAAGAGTCTTTGTTGTCACTCTGATCAGAGAGGTTCTATGAACAAGTTAATGTGTCTGTTGGGGTACTCGGACAGAGTCACTCAATGAATGATTGATCGGAGCACCTCAAGAGAAGAAAGGAGGGGTCCATCCTCCCTCCCCCTACCATTCCGACATCTTTTTCCCCTGTTCCCCTCTATCACATTCTCTTTGAGATGCTGTAACTGTTTCAGAATTCCCTCTTGAATTGATGAGAGACATGAAAAAGACGTGATGAGATGTACTAAAGGGCGGGAAAAAACCAACTGACGATGAGACGTAGGGTAGAGGGGAGGACATGTAACGTGACTTGGACCATTGCGAAAGGGAAGGAGAAGGAGGACTTGTCATGTCAATCCATCCAAATGTTTATTGTCCATGGCCACAATTGAAGGTTGAGGACAAGAGAAAAGAACAGGAGTGGGGCCTACTACGAAAACATATCAGAGACTAAAGATAGATGCCCTCAGGGGACAAAGTTTCCATGACCGAATGAGATCACCCCCTCCCCGTGATCAGAAGGAAGTGAAAGGGGGGGGATGGGCAGATATTCTCCCACCCTCACATCGTCGGGAGAACCGCTCAATGCAATGCAAAAGAGTTGTAATGGGAACACATCTGAGTGTCCATGAGACAGAGAATGAGAAGGAGAAGAGGAAGAAGAAGAAGAGGAAATGTCAGAATGAGAGCAAAAAAAGAAGAGGAAAGGGCCGTTCACCTTCAAGTTCGGCATCATCGTCGTTGTAATACTCGTGAAGGGGCTTCGTACGAGGCCTCTGCAATTGGAAACATTCAACATTAAAGGTACAAATACACGTGATCAAGTCATATGTTTCTATGTCTATCTATGCGAGCTGAGTGATCACTATGAACGTAGAGGACAATAGACATATCTACAATACCTGTAGTTGAGTGCATTCCCTCATAAGCCAGGCAGAATGAGCCTTTCCTGCCCATTCCAACCCTCCAACATTCTTCCTTCTTCCTCTACCAATACACAGATTGCTCTGTCTCTGGAAACTCCTCACTCCTTCTCCAATCATTCTTTCTTCTTCACTCGTCATTCTTCTGTGCATGGGTGAACTGGACATTTCATCCGAATCGACTCTCCTGAATATCGGAGGCCGCCTCCTCTGTTGTAGCAATTGAAGGATTTCTCCATCATGTAGCTTCTGGGGACATGAGGACACCTTCCTCACAGGTACTGTAACAGTACTTTCTGGTGTTCCTTCCTTCGGTTCCTTGTCCATACTCAACCATCCTGGGAATGAAATGGACATTCGTGATAGTCTCCGTGTAGGAATAGGAATGGGTTTAGCAGGAGGGGGAATCTCCTGACTACCAAATAACTGTCCATCTTCCATTGACTCTTGTTTACTCCTCAATCTGGTGGCCGATAGATGCTTAGCCTTGAGTACTTTCTTAGCATGAAGGGCCGATAGATACTCTCTGTGGTTGTCTGATGAAGCACGACGATACGAAGAGGTAGTGGCATGTCTGTTGTGGCCTCCTTGTTGTACAAGTGCCAAAGTGGGAAAGACAATCCTTGAGACTGCATATGGAGAAGCTTCGACTCTGGCCATTCGAGTGATTGGATTGGAATGAATTGGTGGGGGACAAACAGCTGATTGCTTAGGTGGAAGAGGGCAGTAGCATGAAGAAGTAAGAGAAGAGAGGAAGGAGGAGGCGGGTCTTCTTCTCTTTCATCAGGAGTATCCTCTCTTCACAGGAGGCGGGTCTGTTGAAGGGATTGAATGGAAGAGAACAGGTGAGATGAGGAGACTTCTTCCCAATGGGTGGAGATTGGACTAGGAGGGAGATATGAGACCTACTGCTGACCACACACAACCATCTCCTCCTTCATCCCTCTCTCCGATCGTACAAATATTGTTGTTAGTGGGAGTGTACCCTTAAGGGGACTGCCACAAACACACCTGCCTACTGTGAGGGGGATCTTTCTGTGGGGGACACAGAAGAATCGAGTGACGGACTCTACGAGTAGTAAGAAGAGAATGGGCGAGGCAAAACATGAGTCTATTCAACCACACATAATAACTGTGTCAGTGAACACCTCATCCACTTCTTTCTTCTCCAAATGACAACTACCAATTGATCATGTCTCTCCTCTTCTCTTCCTGCTTCTTCCTCTCCTCCTCCTCATCACCTCCAGATTAACACACTCGAGCAGTTTGTTCCATTGGCTAATGCTCCTAATGCTCTTCCCTTTCACCCAGGTTGCTCATTGTCACACATGATAGTGGACTGTAGAGATGAAGGGAGTAGTCCTCACAGTTGTCTCTCATCTACTCCCATCACTTGATCTCTATTCATCCTTCTGATTAGAGGCGGCTGTCAACAAGTGATTCCGATCTCTGTCCTCATTCCCACTTCATTCTCTCTTGTACGACAATTGTACCTCTAAAGATGTTATTCGGGTGAAGACACCAGGTGTTGGTTGAACAATAAATAGGTCTTGAATGAGTGGAGAGGGGGGAAAGTGGGACTGGGAATGTGTGTCGCCCACTGATACGAAGAAAGATCAGTGAGAGATCAGAGATGAACCAACGAGGACTGACCAACTCATTCCATTCACTACACTCCATGACATTATTATTACGACATACCCACAAGCAGTCTTCTCTCCCTCTTCATTCTTCCTCCTTCAAAATGAAGTCTTCATGTGTAAGCCTCTGTGACACTTGTTGTGTAGTGTCCACATGGATGGTCAGTCCAAGGGAAAGGGACTACAGTCAGAAGGAAGGGGGAGCCTCGTTGTCTGACTGGTCAGTGGCCCTCTTCTGCCGGCCACATCACAGACACTCTCATAGTGACAAAAGGGAGGCAAACATGGAAGGACGACAAGTGATACACACGCATTCGACCCTCAGGGGCATTACGAGTACATCCAGACATTAAGATACTGTATCTATCTTGATCAGTCTCTTCTCTCTACAAAGAGTGATCATCTGCCATTGCAAAAGGTGAGAGGGCGGTGTTCATTTGACCCTCAAGGGGGTTGAATATCAGTAGAAGGAGAGAATGCAGTGCAAGGAGGAGGATCGGGTACGCGTTCAAAGAAGAAGCAACTGTGATGAAGGGAGAGTCTAGTGTGAATAGATAGAGTAAGCGACAGTGATCACTGATCGAAGATAAGAGGGATTGGCAACTATTGAACGCGAGACAAAACACAACACTCAATGGATCTATTCAAACGATGAGAGAGAATAAGTGAAGGACCGGCGGGAAATGAAGAGCAAAAAGAGATACGGTAATAAGCGAGTCTCTCTCTCTTCTTCCTTCCGTTCCACCATTCACTCATCTCCTCTCTTTGAGTTACACTCAGACACGTTCAAAAGCGATCACTCCGCACAGTAAGTCATTCAAATTTGCGCAAATGAGTCGGTTGCTAGTCGTTGCAATGAAAGGGAGAAGTAATATCAATCACACGCTTCTTATTCCTGCTCACAACGATTTATGAACTGCGGCAGCTAAGAGCAGAAAAGGCAGGTTTTGACACGAAATGGACAAGTGATTGCTATTCTACAAGGGAAAGGAGACAATGGAGACTGTACCTGAAGAGAAGTGAGCAACTGTTGGATCTTGACTGCAACACGGGTTGGACGAAGGGCTGAAAGAGGAAGGAATCATTGACAGTCTCCCACTTCTTCCTATTCATAATCAAGAGAAAGGGAAGAGGACAATTGTACAGATCATCCATTACAATCATCTTATGATTCATTCATGTACGATTTGGGTTGAGGGAAGGGACATAAAGGAAAAGCCGAAGTGGACAGACAGGAAAGAGAGACTGTCATACAGTATGATTAGTCAGTGATAGAAGAGACAATATTCATTCCTGGAGAAGCTAATGGACAAGAGTGGTCGGGGGGGGGGGTTTTTTGGGCTGTTGGACGGAACAAAAAAGGGTAAATTGTAAAGATGAGACGGGGGAAAGGGATCCCACCAAAGAAATGAACGGCGTAGATTATAAAGGGACAAAAATAACAGAA
>JACMIF010000246.1:0-20369 GCA_014805445.1 Diplogasteroides magnus | reverse complement strand
ACACCCCCGCCCCGCTCTCCGCCGCCCCGCGCCCGCCCCCCCCCCCCGCGCCCCCCCCCCCCCCCCCCTAACCTCGACCCTCGACAAGGCCCCTAATCGAGTGAATTCCGTTCCCACAACAACAACATCTGCCAGTGATGGTCGACCAATCAAGGCAAGAGAGACAAGGGAAAGGAAAGAGGGAAGAGAGAAAGAAAGACAAGACATTCCGAGGATGAACTCATATAGAGACTGGCACGAATAGTTAGAAGAAGAAAAGGACGAATCAAGGAGGGAGGACATGTCATGGCATCTGTCAGCAGAGGATGAATGACAGTCAGTGACAGTCGAATACAGTCAGAAGCCCCTCTTGAATGGGATGATAGAGGGATGAAGAGAGGGAAGGAGACAACTGTACCGTGTACAATTCATACAACCCATCGGTACCACCACTATCGTCAATTATGTTCCCCTACTGGAAGTGTGCATACAAGAGAGAAAGGCCCTTGACAGCTAACCATGATAAATAGTGGATCTGGACAGGAGAGAAAGAAGGGATGATGAACAACCAATCACTTTTCATTCGAGACTTACACAATAACAACACCTTCTGGGGGAAAGGTGGACATACAATGGAGTGATTCAGGTACCGGAAAGTGGGGAAGATGGTGTATGAATACAGTCTCCCTCTTCCCTCTCTTCTGACACTTGAAGGACTTCCGTCCCCTACTTGGCCCTTCTCACAGTGTATACAAGAGTACAGGAACACAGATAGAGACATGACAACTGCAACATTACTCTGCAGTACAAGAATGGGGACAATTTGCGAGAATGTTGTGATGGGAAGGAGAAGCGGAAGGGGGAAAGGGGAATAATTCCCACCAGCATCGTCAGTCGTGTAATTCAGAGTGGGAAAGACGATTGAAGGGGAGAAAGTTGTTGTAGTCCCACAGACTTCTTCATAGAATAGTCCTTCTTTGATTGCCCCCCCCCCTTGGTGGTTGATGGAGAGTTTACTGCCCCCCTGCAGACGACCGACTACTAGTTGAGAGATTGTAATGAATGAATAGAAGAGGAATGTGGGAAATGAGATATGAGATGAACGGAGGAAGAGATCATCTGAGATGAAAGAAGAGCAAAGGCGGGTAAAGAAGCAATGTCTTGTGTTGTAAGAGCCTTCACGGGTCCTCCACACCTCATCCCCCCACCCAATGCCCCGCCTTTCAACACTTTTCCACACTGATCAGTGATGGAAAGGGAAGAGGCAAGAGAAAAGAGAAGAGAAAGAAGAGGATCGAGTGGAATAAATCAACCATGAGACACGAAGAGACGAGTATACACACAGAGGAAGATCACTCTATGATACACAAATGAAATGTATCATCAAGGAACGACAATCAACAAATAGGACATCTATTATAAAAGGAACAAGAGTTCATAGAGTGACTCATTCTCCTTTACACACAGACATCCTTTCAGGAGAAGGCAACATTCCCTGATCTGCAGAGTCCCTTCGTCCAGAGAAAAGAAACTTGTAGTCTACCCACTTTCCCAGAAAGAGTAACCAACCTCTACATGGAAAGAGAGGTGGCTACAAAGTGTGGTGCAAATATCGTCTCATTTCTGGGCGCGTACCTAATTGTATGAGAGGTCGACTGACAGTGAAAAGACACGAGACAAACACGCATTGAGAATGAAATGAATGGAAGAATGGGTTCCAGAAGAAGGGAAGACAGTCAATGATGACCAGTTCAATCTACGTGTGAGGGGGGAATAGACAAAGGAAAGAGAAGAGAGATGAGGGATGGAAGGATCGACTCTGTCAACACTTCAGTCGGTATCTCCTTCATGATATGAAACAATAATGATGAAGAAGACAAGGATACACAAATAACCACCACAATGTCACTGGTAGTCAAATTGTAGTGGAGAAAGGAAGGATATTGAGGGTGAAACCTGGAAGGAAATCGTTTCAGTGATACCCAAGTTGTCACCCTCATGATGTATTGCAGAGCTGATCAGGTGTAAGTGATCAGTCGCGGTAGAGACAATGCTGTATGGAGTGGTAGTACCAGGTGAGGTTCTCTTTCACCGGACTGATAACATTACGAAACGAATAGTCACGAGCAGTCAGTCATTCACAAAGGCGTTAGAGGTCATGTTCGTACAATGTATCAGCTGATAATACTCATTGTGTATCACATAAACCCCCTTCTAAACAGATCAAATGTAATGGATGGGGTCTAGTAAGAAAAGTCTCTATGCAAACAGTGCCCAGCGAAATTGTGCATCATGAAGCTGATAAAACCGCGCGAGAGCAAAGTGGTCAACCAAAAAGGGAAGGAAACAACTATGAATACCAATCGGTACAAATATCTGAGCCTCACGTAATGGAGGAATAAACACAGATATGTCTGATTCGATCATCCACAATGGCGTATAAAAGTGAACTAACCAGAGTCTCGACTCTTTCTCTGTCTTGTGATAGTTCCTCTTTCAGTAGACAGTCCTGTTCTGTTCCTTTTGATAGGCTGCAGCATACGGGGACGTTCCCTTTTACCCTCCTGCAATGGTACGATACATTCTTCTACAACAAACTACATCATTTGAA
This sequence comes from Diplogasteroides magnus, assembly GCA_014805445.1. Classification (NCBI taxonomy): domain Eukaryota; kingdom Metazoa; phylum Nematoda; class Chromadorea; order Rhabditida; family Diplogasteroididae; genus Diplogasteroides; species Diplogasteroides magnus. The sequence goes on along the minus strand of JACMIF010000246.1, from coordinate 17,779 downwards.
AGAATCGTAAAAACATGAAATGCTTCAAACTACTGTTGCTACAGTATACCTGAAACTCTGCCAGAGCAGCCTGCACGGCCTCTGTTCGTATTTCTGCAACAATTATTGTCATAACTCGATATGAGAATAGCCAGTAAATGATTCCGAACGAAAGATAACACAGTGCAATAAATGCCCATGACTTGTATGACTATGTAGAGAATCCTCCCAAGAAAATTGGCTGAGCAAATGTATTTTAAGAAATTGTATTGTGTTCTATATGACTATGATTGATTAGAGTGTGTAATGTGTAACCTGAATGATATCGTCCCTCATCCCTCGTTAGTCTCCTCTGATGTCTTCTACTTGCTCTCGTTCCTGGACTCGCCTGCACTGCCTTCAGAGACTCTGAATCATTCCCTCTTCAGTCTCTTTGTGACAAGTGAATGATAGCAGAAGACATAGCATGTAACGATAACTGAATCATCTTCCAATGAGTCATTCTCACGCGATGCAAACAGCAACGTGTTAGCTAGAAAGAGTGCGAAAGAATAAGTGTTCACCTTGTTGTGCTATCAGGAATGGCTTGAGAATGTGTGTCCTCTTCTTCTCGAATCCTTTCTGTGTAATGTCTCCTGCAACAACGAGAACATCAATCATCTAAGGACCTCATCGAGATTGGCATTGATCTCAAAAGACATTGCAAAACAGACGAGACGTACCCTCGCTGAGTTCGAGATCCAATTCTGCCAGTCTCTTGAGTACTTCTTCTGGTAATCGCATTCCTTCTATGTCCACTGCCGTGGACATTCTACAATCATAACAATGATAACAACCACTGAAAAGAACAGGAATACAGTAACTCGAGGCGGAATCGAATTGCAAGAACATCGAAAACACTTGAAGGACGATAAACTTAGAGGGAACATTTTGGGAGTAAATAGTGCGTGGATAAAGAGGCGTGAAAGAGGAGAATTGAGTGCGGGTACAACACAAAGTGGACAGTGAGAAGGACGACAAACAGTCAATGAAGAAGAGAACGAATAGAGCAAATGGGGAATTACACTCACTCTCATCTGCCAATACCTATTCATGGTTAGATGCAATCTCAACCAACACAAACCACACACAACAGGTGCGGCCAAGCGAGACCGTTCGTGTAGAGAGAGAGTGTGACAACGAGAGAGGGTGCAGAGAAAGAGAGCGTATCGAATGGACCATTCCACGGTCACTCTGTATTCACGGTGCTGGCACAATCTCGACCATTGGACGGAAACGGCCATTCGAATGAGATGAACAACAAGAGAAGAAGCTTCACTGAGGACAATCATTCCATTCCGCCTCATCCCTTCTTCCGTTTTTTGGGGTCTGAAGACATGAGATGAAAGGGGCCACTATAGTGAAGGAAAGAGAAGATATCTGTTCAAGTGTACATTTCTTCAGCGTCCCTTTTATTATCAGCAAAGTGATTGCAAGGAGAATAAATAGCCACCGGAGCCTTTCGTTCCAATACAACTTGGCCCGAGTCCAATGTTTCACAATAGCTAGGGGTGTGGGGGCTAACTCCATTTGGGACATCAAGGTCTCAGTCTGAAAGGCTAACTGGAAATAGGGAAAATGGTTGCAACATTCGAGAGGGAGTCAGGTCAAGCGTGAGTGAATGGAAGTGTGGTCGGATTGGAAAATGAATGGTAATCAGAGTGGATGAGGGCAATCAATCATTGAGACATGATCTACAAAGAAGGACATGGAAGGAGAAAGGTGGTCGAATAGAAGGGGAAGGCAGGGAAGAAATCGTTAGAAATGGATGGCTCACTCTTGGTGGGCCACTCTCATTTCGGCCAGCAATGGACAGATGGAGAAGGAAGAAAGAGGGTGAAGAGGGAAGAGAGAGAACTTGAGACTTACAATCACAATGAAGACTCTCTCTATCAACACTTCGTCATAAGGCAATCATTCTTCCTCCACACATCAAGTGACTCCAAGGGGGAAGAAGGAATGGAACGAGTAGTGGTCATTACAACTAAGAAGTCTCATAAAACTGCCTTTGTGCCATGCTTACCTGACATTGAATGGAAGGGACAAGGGAAGACTGAGAGACACAAGGACCCTTCCATCACAATGCATTGGCCCTTTTTGTGATATCGAACTGGTGGCCTCACATCAAGTTAACAATACTGCTGAACAAATAGTGATGGAAGGGGGGAACGACTGTATGGAATGAAGGAGTGAGGGTCGATTGAAAGATGAAGAATGGGAATGGAAAGGAAGAAGTTGTTATGGGGAAGCGGCCACTGTCTAAGCCCCATTAATTGACACTCCGCCATGAGACAACATTCAATTATGCACAAGGATAGGAAGGCGCCCTTTGACAGATTCTGTAGGGATGAGAGGGATAAGGGAAGTTGAAGAGGGATTAGAGAAGGAGAGGAAAGGGGAGAGATTGGGAGGAGAGGGGAGAGGGGGAGAAAGGGATGGGATAGGATGACCGATAGAAGGGGGAATCAGATAGGAGTGTTGTGATGGAAGATTGATGGATGAAATGAGTGGAACACTAATTGGAGAAGAATGAAGAGAAAAAAGAAGATACTATGGGAGGAGGAATTCATTTCACTAATCGAGAATGACTAAAGAGGTGAAAGAGAAGGGGAAGGGAAATGAATGAAACGGGACATTGAGTACTGGAGACGAGTATGGAAGAGTATACCTTTCATGTATGCAAGTAGGATAATGAGGGGAAGTGTATACTTCTATACCGCTCTTCCTTCTCCATTCTCTCTTCTTCTCACATTGCAAACTCTACCCATAACCACTTTCTTCCCATTACTTACTCGCTGACCCCACGAGCCACAATTTGACATGACAACCTTGTTAGAGTCACTTGGGCAAGTAACACTGTGACTACTACTACGAGTCAAATCGGGAGGAATTCGGGTCAAAAGGACAGAGTGAGAGACAGTTGTAATACGAATGGGGAGTTGTGTGAAGAACAGAGAGGGAGAGAAGAGAGGACACATCTCATTATGGATCATGATACATGCAACTAGTCTACAACTACTACTACTAACTGCAAGGGAAGTAGACGAGGGGGAACGGAACAAGTGATAGAGAACATCAAGAACTGTGAGAGGGACACTCATTCTGATAGGAACAACTAGATGATAAGGGCTGTAGAGGTGGTCAAGGGAACTTCCCCACTATATCTATTCTCCCATAACCGAGAACAACTGTAAACACAGACAAGCCTGGTCCCAACTATCAAAGAGAGGGAGGAGTGAGGGTTATCTTTCCCCTCTGATACTCTCACTCTGTTATACAGTCTGTGATAGAGGATAGACAAGGGGGATGAGTAAGAGTAGAAGGGAAGAATGGGTCGTTAGGGGGGAAGAGGACACTGTCAGCCGGCAATTAGGTCTCTCCCCCTCACACAAGGTCAGTCCTACACAGGAAACACACACCTGTTCAATAGGAGCAAGTGTATTGGTGGATGGAAGAGTTAGCAAGATTCATCCAAAATGGACTTACATAAATCGTTTCCCTTATCGTGGCCATTTCCCACAATTTGTGGAGGATGAAAAAGAATGAGAGTCATTGAAGGTCACAAGAATGGAGGGATTTGATTGGAGTGAGGATTGTGAACATCTGGAGAGAAAGAGAATTGAAGGGAGAGGACAAAATGAGGAATGAATGGGGGCGGTGGAGAAGAAAGGAAGGCCTCTCAATGCACATTAATCATACAAAGAACTTGACGAAGAACCAATTGGACTACAGGTGGATGGATATCGAGAAAGAGGAGCTACTCAAGTATTGCAGACAACAATGTGCATAATGATAAAATAGTTATATGTTTTGAAAAAAACCTCCTCAGACCTCATTATCATCTCATTTGCGGGACTGCGTGCGGAATGAAACCCTACTGTTTGACAGGCAGTGCAATGATCTTGTCAACGAGTCTACTCCCATCCCCCAACTCATTCCTTCCCTCCGTCCCCGCCCGATCTGGTTGGTCCTCTCCTCCTCGTCGTTCAATCAAACGTCAATTCAGAGTAATGGCGGACAAAAAGGGAAAGGAGTCAAAATCCAAGATCACAACTCCACAGCGGACACCCACCAAACGTATGGAGAGTCTTCCTGATTATTCTAATATAAGTGATTGCAGAGAAATCTCAAGGAAGAAGCAGGGAAACGAAATCTCGCAGTTGCACTCCCCCTAAAGAGAAGAAACAGAGTCAGATGTTGTCTCCAGGTATTGTCTACTCATAGACATGAATGAGAGGAGGGTTTCAGTTCCATCAGCCCCACCCCCTCCACAGTATCCCTCAGAGTCAGGACCAGGATATCCAGACTACGGATCCTCCACTGCCAATGTCGAAGTTTGTCCGTATCCCGAAGCTCAAAGTATGCCTTCACACCCATCATCCATCCAACCCTCTCCATTCAGACTCTTCCTCCCCATATCCATCTGGTATGCCCGAGGCCAGACCTGCCCCCCTTCCAGTTGGATTCGCCCAGACAGACGCGTACGGATCAACCGAACCACCTCCAGATCCCAATCAGTACAGGGTTGGAGAGTGAATGACAATTGATATGACTAGACACCTTAAGGGAGGCCAGCCCGGTGCACTCAACCCAATGATGGCTGCTCAAATGGCCGGACAACAGCCAATGATGCAGAATCCCATGGTATCTCAATAGTGAATCACCAACTGACTACAGTATACCTTTCCAGATGGGACAACAACCGATGATGCAGCAGCAAATGATGGGAATGGGTCAACCAATGATGGGACAACAGCCTATGATGAGACAACCTATGGTATGGATCATGGAAAAAAAGGAATAGTGACAACTATCTCCATTATAGATGGCACAACAACCAATGATGATGGGACAACCAATGATGGGACAGCCTATGGTCAGACTTCCTTCCCCCACTATTCCCTCAATGTGATTGTAGATGGCCTCACAACCCATGATGGGATCTCCCCTTATGGTGAGTATCATCCTTCCTTCCATCTCAATCCCCCCTTTAGATGGGTCAACAACCGATGATGACTACTCCTGTAATGCATGGAGGAATGATGATGGCCCGTCCCCATGGACATCACGGAGCAGTGAGCAAGACAATGTCTACTACTGTTAGACACTACTACTGACTACTATTGATTGACAGAGTTCACGATAAAGAAACCGAAATGAGAACACAGATACATCAACAGTGCACGGCAACTGATTCATCAAGGGAAACAAGGTGTACACGAAACACTTTATCTTCTCTTACATGTCAATGAGTGAAACAACAACAATTGTCAGAAATCGGTTATTCAAGTGAACAGAATAATTTACACAAAAATTAAACGGTGATGGGGAATCTGACAGAAAACGGCAGTTAATTGCAAATCATAATACCTTCTTAGAAGTTGAAGAGCTTACAAACTTTTTCCACATCATACGCGTGATCGCTCTGTACTTCCCTAAAAAGAATAATTATAGGACAGCTTCTTACAGTGATTTAGTGAATGAAACTGACTCGGTGCGACGTCCATCAAAATTGTACCATTCAATGTATTGCTTGAGTGCAGCATATACCTACAATGACTCTTTTCCCCCCATACACTATTGTCAATTGATTATACTTGATAGTTCCTGGCCAGTTCGATGACATCGTTTTCGTGATTCCAATCCAATTGTTTCCTGGAAGGATAAATGATGTGCAGCAACTGAATGATGTCGTCCGCCTTGGCGTCCACTTTGATCTGCAATCATTCCATTACTATTTGCATAATCAGTTCCTTGTACCTTGTGTTCCTTAGTAGTCTTCTCATCCTCTTCGAATGCCTTTCTCCAGATAGGAGAATGTAGACTGACGAACTCTCTGTTCACCCACACGTTACGATCTCTCAACAACATCTCCATACAGTCATAACGGTATAAAAGACTGACTTGCACTCGAGAATTGCATCGGCGAATTCGTATGCCTTCCCGAACTGCTCATAAGTTGTCTTCCTTCTCGCAGTCACTTCCTCTACAGTGTATCTCACAGACACCCATACTTCCCCTTCCTTCGATGCAGACTCCTCCACCTCCTACATATAATATATTAATTAATAGAAAAATGTGATCATAATAATATCCAAATAATATTAATCAAATGACCTTCTCAATCTCGTATTCCGCACTGCTCAGTTTGTCTGCCTTTGCACGGGGAACTTCATCCTTCGAATCCTCTCCCTCCACAATCATTGTCGAGATGCGAGCACGCATCTAAAACTTCCAATAAGTACAGTTAGTGTGAGTTGCTGACCCTCCATGCGACACCTCTGTCATAGAATTCATGGTAGTTCTTGCAACGAACACCAATACGAATGGGAGACGAAGAGTTGGTGCGAGTGAGGTAGAACTGAAAGGACAAGATGGGATTGGAGGGGCAATAAGGAAAGATTACCTCGTGGTAGAGATCACAGAAGTGGAGATAAATGGAAGGAGAGCGAGAATCTCCTGCAGGCAAATGAAGTTTGAACAAGGCTTCATTTGGACTATCAGGGAATGAAGCAGCGGTCAGTGCCGAGTCTTCGGGGTGTGGAGAACGTTTCGGGCCCTTTGCAACACACTCATTCACCCACAGATCCATTCTGGAAAAAAACTTTCAATTCCAATAAAACAAGACGGTTTACAACTTTGAATTAGAAGAAGAAAAGTAAATACATATGATACTACCAATCAAGTTTGTTAGTTTGCGCAACAAATAAAGCAGGCGTTCACTATATATAGCACAGAGAAATCACGGTAAAAACTGATATTGAAGAAAAAATCGACCACTGAAAAAAGTTTGTTCATGAGAGCCGCATCGCGTCGCACTACAGCGCCACTACGCGTTGCGTAATTTTATCGCCTTGTGTCACATCCTGTGCGTCAGGTCGTATATACCTCCAAATGTTAGGACTCACAATTAACTAACGTACGAACGCATTACATATGAGATGAAATGCAAATGATAAAGTGAACATTACATGAAAGGGTCTCATTCATTCTGCTCTATGTTTGGAAACGGAGTGGTTGGATCGGTAAACTTTCCTTTCAGAACCTGAAATTATTGAAGTTTCAGAAATGTCCGTTGTGTTCCGAAGAGGTTCCAGTGATGCAGATGATGAGGGATTGTGGACATCTTGTATGCATCCCTTGTCTACACTCTCATCTCAAGGTCCTGAGTGGACGAGTCTTGGATACGGTAGTCACTTTCCATTTTCAGTTCTGGATTGTCCGTAGAGAGAAGCCTCGTATTGCCTGTCCCACACCAGGATGTCATGTAAGGATTCACGAGAATGACATCGCAGCTACTCTTCATCCCAAAGAGGTTACACTTCATCTTCTGATCTTCTACCGTAATCCTCATCAGTCAGTCCTGGATGTCGTCACTCCTCTTTCATTCCGTCAGTAAAGGAACATCTGCTTGTGTTCACTCATAATGATCGTTCTGAATGCCGTCATTCCCTATTCTCATTCTCATTCCTTATATCACCTGTATTTCTCCTCCCTTGGTCCATACAACATGTATGCATGGAAGATCTGCATGAAATGACTGCCTTCGAACCACACGTCACACATCTCAAAGGGGACATTCACAAGGAGTACTGTAGGTTACAAAGGGAACATTCACAAGGAGTACTGTAATATGGTTACAGTACCTTGAAGAAGGCGACTCCAAAGATTGGTCCAAGGGTCAATGCAGTGACGATCCTGAAAGAGAAGCTCACTCATTCGTTCTTCCTTTCACTCACCAAAAGGTCTCATTATCTGGCCAATACTTGGCCTGTTTAGTGTACAATTCGGGATCGGTGTTATTTACCCGGACGGACCCCATAGCACTGGCGGAACGGAGCTCACGCAGTGAGCGTAGTTCCGCTAGTTCAGTATGGGAGATCCCACTTCTTCCATTCTCCTTTCCCCTTCTCATTCCCTCATTTCACATCCAATTCATTCTCTTCTGGAGGAACATTCAGCATCCACAGGAAATCCTGAAGTGGCCATCCTATATGAAGCTCCAGAAGGTTGGAACAACATTGTCAAACACTATAATGAATGAATTCATTGCAGATTTGAACACAATTCAATACTTATTGCAACTACCTACTCAAGTACAGTAACTGGATAGTACAGTATCCAATCAATATCCTTGTAGGCCTTCCTTGTTCGTCTTCCTTCAGACGATGATTTTCGTCCTGCCCTCAAACATGTCTCCATTCGATTGGGAGTAGACCAGGTTGTTCTTCTGTCATTCAGTCCTTCACTTTCCCTTCAGATGGTTGTCTTTCTCTCCTCCTCCAGAATTCTTTCCCTTCTCCATCAAGCAGCAGCTATGAATATGTGTACAGGACACTATCACTACATCCTGGCCAATCTGGTCTGTTCCCAATCAATACTTGTCCCATTATTGTCCAGGATTCCTCAACCATCGATCTCTCGTCTACTAATACATCAAATCATGCTGGGGGAGGACCATGTAATGTCACGGCTTTTTCTCTTTTTGACCCCAGGAATGAACGAATAGAAGAAATAAGGAAAGTTCTCAAAAGGGGAGGATATGTCAAATTGCCTCATAATGGATTGAATGTGAGGAAAGAACAACATAATGTAGAAGAGGAATGATTCAGATAGAGAATATTCTTGTATACGATGCTATTGAGTCACTTTTACATGTAGAATTAACACTTGGAGTAAGAGGAGCCCCTTCTTGTGATGGGGAAAGATATCCGAGTTGGAATCATGGAAATGAAATCATTCACCATATGGCTAACGTTGGTATCACACTCTACATAGATCTTTCATCGATTCTTTCAGAATTCTGAATTGAGACCGTTAAGTGGCCCTCTTATGTTTGGTTTAAATGGTAAAAGAATCAATGAAAGAGTCCATGTATGGAGAACAAGTTGGAAGAATAATCATTATAAGGAAAGAGGAACATTGAGGATCTTGATTGGTTGGAAAGTGAAGGAAAGTTCATTGTTAAGAGAGTTGAGACTCCTGCAACAGTTATTGTACAGAAAAAGAATTCACTGGAGAATCAAACCCTGAGAGTGACTGTTTATCTAGTTTGAATGTCTAAAGAATAGAATTCAATTCTCATTTATAGGAAGAACCCTTTGTGATTCGACGAATTCCCAAGGCTGGACAAGTTCTCGAAGGAAACGATCGATATGAAGGATACTGTATTGATCTACTCAGACACATTGCTTCTATTCTAAAGTACAGAAACATTCAGAATAACTCTGAATGTGTTCTTTAGATTCAAATACATAATACACGAAGTGCATGACCGTGCATATGGTTCTCGAGAACCAAATGGGAAATGGAATGGAATGGTTGGAGAACTACAGAATGGGGTATTTCTTCTCTTTTCTTCTTAAGAAATCATTCAATTGATCCTTCAGGAAGCAGATTTGGCTGTAGCTTCTCTCACTATTTCGTATAGTAGAAGTGGAATAATTGACTTTTCTGTCCCGTAAGTGTCTTTTAGTCCATTCTTCTGAATAATTCCTTCAGATATATGCACTTGGGTATTTCCATTCTCTTTCGTCGTACGGAAGGAGAAGAATCTTCCCTTTCCACATTTCTTGCTCCTCTTTCTCCTATTGTATGGCTCTCAGTCTTCATTGCTTATGTTCTCACTATTCTTGTTATTTGTTGTCTATCCAAGTAAGTTCTTCCTTCATTTCCTTTTCCTCAAACATTCAGAATTTCCCCCTACGAAAGTCTTGAACGTGATGAACTTCTGGGTACATACAATGCCATTCGGAATCAATTCTCACTTCGGAATGCCTTCTAGTTCTCTGTTAGTTCTCTCATGCAGCAGGTTGTTCCTCATCTCCAGAGTCAGCATGATCTCCTGAGTCCAGGGAAGTGAACTGTCTCCTCGTGCTGGAAGTGTCCGTGTTGCCTCTGCAGCATGGTGGATGTTCTCCCTCATTCTCATTTCTTCATACACTGCTATTTAATCTTGCTGCATTCCTCACTACGTCAGTCATTCACTTGAATTCCATTGGGGAAAAAATGAAATTCAGTCGCAGAATGGTTTCTCCCATTGAAAATGCAGATGATTTGAGTAGACAGTCTAAGATTAAGTTTGGAACTTTCGGAAGGGGATCAACAATGACTTTCTTCAATGTTCTCATGTATTATCAATTGATTGAGAATGATTCATTAAGGAATCCCGAGTAGACACATATGAGAGAATGTGGAAGATGATGACAGGACAGCCTGGACTTTTTGTAGAATCGAGTGGAGAAGGAATTGCGAGGTTGAGGAGACTAAATAGTCATAATCATTGTGAAATCAGAGTTCGTGGAGGTGATTATGCCTATTTGATGGAATCTTCCATGTTAGAATATGCAGTGGAAAGGGATTGTAGGTCAGGAGAATCAATATTGATCCGTTCTTAACGTCTTGTAGATTGATGCAGATTGGAGGACTTCTGGACCAGAAGGGATACGGTATTGGACTTCCTAAGGGTATCCAGGATACAGCATCTCCTCTGAAGAGAAGATTAACAGGATCCCCATATCGAGAAGCCATATCGACTGCTATTCTGCAACTTCAGGAAAAGACAATGTTAACTGAATTGAAAGAAAGATGGTGGAGGGATGAGAATGTTGTATGTGAAAGACCGAGGAAGGGAGGAGGTCATTTACATTCTACACAATCAGAACATTCAATTACTCTCAGATAATACAGATGATGACTCAATTAGTGGAGTTTTTGTTGTTCTTTTCATTGGAATTCTTATTTCTCTGATTGTTGCAATGGAAAGAATCATCAAAACGTGTAGAGAAGGAAAGAAACAACAGGTCAGTCCAATGCACTTAAAGGACAATGTACTCTCTTTGCACTTTGAACTCTTCGAGTCAAAGATTCCTACACTTCCATTACAGTCTACTCCATTGGATCGAAGTGTATGGGGAGAATTGAGAGATGCAATATGGGAAAGAAGTCGAGACAATGAACTGCTAAATAGGACTATTGATGGATTAATCAAGTGGACATTTAACTGTTATTCAAGTACTTATTATGGTTGATTACCGGGAAAATGTGAGGGAAGGACGTCCACAGAGTGCATATGAGAATAGTTACACACAAGATTCATTCAATATTGACGGAGAATGAGGAACTTCATTCAATAAAACAGTTATAGTCAATAAAGTAATTATAAAGTTTTGCCGAGATGTCAAACACGCGTTATATACAGACAAATTGAGATTCATGCGTACTTATTCACTTTTCGAGCGATCATCAGAACTTATTTTTCCAGTGATGATAATTGACGACCCTGATGATATTATAATAATGTGAATTAAATGAATAAGGAATACCTCCAGATATTTATCGTAGGAAGAGATACGATGAGTGAGACAAGAGAAAAGAATAGCAGAGAAATGTGAGAGGTGAACATGAAGAGACGGAATGAACTTATTTGTAATCCCCCACAGGAAGAGAAAGGGAGGATCCACTATACTCAATCCGATTACTCAATGTACCAGATATTTTGATTCTTTGTTGGTTGTTCTTCCATTTTTGGGAGCCAAGATACAGGAAAAACAATGTTGCATGCCCTATTGTATTGTAAGCTTCTATTAGGTTGGCACATAAGTCCTTTCCTACGACACATTTCACATTATCTCAAGAAGGGCACAAGCTATTCTCTGGCCATGACGAGTAGTAAATGTATGGACATATAGTACTTAGTAGCCCAGATTATGGACATAGGCGCGCTGCCGATCCTTAGTATTTATTTTTGAAAGAAGTTTTATTGTTGATCAAAATTGAAAAATATGCTTACTTTGCTGCTATAAATTTTCTCTACGATGCAAGCGTACATAATGGCGAGCAAACAAAATTTATATTATCTCTGACTAATTCTCTTTCAAAAACCGCCTGCTGTTTGAGCTATACTCTCACATCAATTTTTTATTTCGCCTGAAATACCCCTCATTTTCGTAAAAATGACAGTGAAACACATTCAGCTTGTGGAAATACAAAAACCAATGTCTTGACTTCAACAGTAGGAACATTTCATGTATGACTGGAAGTGTCCAGAATGTTTGTTCATTTGGGAAATCTCCCCTGAAAAACAAGAAAACCGGGTGAAAACATCGTTTTTGTGTGTTTTTGGCTAAATTTTGAAAGTCATTTACGCGGAACAAAACAGTATTACAAAATACCCACGGCGTTAGCCCATATCGTAAATATTATATTATATAGAAGGGTCAAGGTACTTTATAATGCAGCATTGATAGTGCGTCTTGGCAGTCATATTTTTGCGAGAAGCTAATTGTTCAAATTTGTTTTCGCGAGTTTAGACATGTTTTGTTTTTCTAGTGCACACCATTATCTTTGAAAGCCAGACAGAGCCATCAGATCCCAAAGATGCCGGACACTAGCAGATAATAATGAATACTCGAAACCGCAAATTCGTCGCTCCTTTCAAAAGTTATATGAAAATGAAAAATAGGAAGGGACTTATGTGCCAACCTAATACGTCATGTAGTCGACGCATCGAGTGTAATGACATCTCTTCTGTTACGTGCATTTACAGCAAATCGACCGCTCCGAGTGAGAGAATGGGACGAAATTTTAATGTTTTTATTCATTTCCATATCATTAGCATGCCCCACGCATCACTTTGCATTTTGTCTCGCTGGCCCCTCCCAGTCCCTCACCCCTCATTCGATCCGCAAGCGACTCTCGTGAGCGGACGAGCCTCTCTACTCTCCTTCAAGCTTCGGTTGGCCCCCCTCCCCTCCTCCCTTTCCTCCTCCTCCCCTCCCCCTACCGTATCCCTCCCCCTTCACCACCCCTCCTTCCGTATCCCACTCTCCTTCCACGTCTCACTGCTTTTACAGTATCCTCATCCTCCTACAGTAGCCCTCTCATAGCCCTGCAGTAACCCTACAGTATCCTTCGCCACTATACGACATACGGTATAATGGGGAAGGATACTGTATGGTTACTGTGGGACTATAAGAGAGCTACTGTAAGAGTATGATGCTACTGTATAAGTTGTGAGAGGTGGAAGGGGGATACGGTAGGAGGGAGGAGTGGTAAGGGATACGGTACGGGAGGGGAAGGGGAAGGAAAGGGGTTCCCCTTCTACCATCTACTGTATCCCTCATACCGTAGTCTAATTGTCTCCATTCAGGTATCATGTACTGTCCGATGACCACCGCCTTCATCCTCTTCCATCTTATCGTCCACAAGACTGTGGCTGCTGAGCTCACGACGGTTGCGGAATGGAAGGAGGGCTGTGGAACACAGAAGGTATCATTGTCAGGCTCATGTTGCTCGAGAGCCTGCGGGGAGTAGCTAGGTTTAATCAATGACATTATTTATGATATGTTCCTTTCGGATGTGATTTCAATTATCGAACGAAAAATGAAATGATTTCGATACAATAGCTAATAGCTTATAATAGGATGGGAAATCAATCGCTGATCGTGAGGTGAAGCAAAATAAATATTCTGTTACATTACATGTTGCTTCGGGAAAATCAAAGGAAAACGGTGTGGTTTTTACCAGTTGCCCTAATATTTTCCATTCAGATGTGCCTTGTGCACCCGACTTGCATAAAGAGCGGACACAAAAGCGAACTGCTGCTGCTCGATGCTGAAGATATTAAGGACGAATGCGAATTGGGACTGAGTGCAAGGTTGACTTGATGACTTTGACGATTTTTACGAACCAGACTACTAGTCTATGTATTGATTTGTGATATGATAGAGTCAATACTCGCATAGATATGGTTGCATGATTTTTACTTTCAGGAGGAACGACAGTGCAGACATACACTTCGAACTTTTCTCCACTGTGACGAATGCTCAAGATGCCGTTTTCTCTAACCCCACTATGGCCGGCAAAAGGGCCATGACGTGCCAGAAAGAAGTTGGGGCTACTTCTATCTACTGCACAGAGAATATACCGGTGAGACTTTTTATTTGCGTTCGATAGACATAAATTAACTTTCAGGAGTCTAACGTCAAGGACGATGTATTGACCAGATTGAAGTCTGGCAATCTCGACGGCTCTGCTCCCATTTCAATCCTAAATCGCATAAGTAAGAATACATCAGCTGAGCACCTGTCTCTTCTATTTAGGTGGATTTTGCCCTCTGAACGCCCATAAAACTGAAGGTTGTCCTGAAGATGAGACTAAAAAAGTTGCTGATTGCCTGGCCAAGGTAGGACAAATGAGAAAATGGGCGGATCAAAATATTCAATTCAAGATTCGATTGGAGGACGGGCTAAAGGAAATGAAGTTTGACTGCGATGGAAAGGAAGGATATCGCCTTTAGTCTGTTTCCTATACTCCTGCGCGATGTGCTATGCTCAACTCATCTAGGTACAAAACCGACGACACCAGCACTACATGGAATGAAGCCAAGGACTCGACTATCACTTGCAAGAAGGGGATGATCGCTCCGGAGTGGAGCATAGATGAGGTGTGATTGATAAACACTGGGTTACTGGATTTAGTCAGCAACTTCTTTAATTTAACAATAGAATAGAATTCAAAAAATACGACTTATACTTTCAGAACAAGGCTCCCACCATGCGCTGCATCAAGTACGAGCCCACTACCACGACCTCTACCACTACTGCTCCACCGCCTACAGCGCCTCCACCGGAGATTATCGTGCAGAATAACACAGTCACCGTCGAAGTCACCGCGAAACCGGACAACAAACCCCTTATAATCGGCCTTGGGTTTGCCGGAGGAGTCATCCTCATCGTCCTTGTCCTTATTGTGAGTGACACGAACCGCAACGCGTCATTCGCACGTTGCGGTCAGCGATGATTTTCTACGATGAACCATTCAGGCGTTGGTCGCGATCTGCCGCAAGAAGATTAAGATTATGACAATCGGTGATGTGGGCGTCGTCGTTCTGCCTCAAGCCAAGCCGTGGAAGATGAAGGCGAGTATTTAAAGGGACCTTATCACGATTTTGAAATTAGTGTCAGATGAAAGAGCGCAAAATTCTGAGCAGAAAACTTATTTACAGATATATTCAGAAATCACTCGTATTTGAGACTCGTATTTGAGGCTACTGAGTTTAGCGGGGATAAACAGTGTAGCTTGGGGCTGTGAGCACCCTTTGAAGCCCTGTATCTCGAATACGAGCGATTTCCGAATATATGTGTAAACAAGTTTTCTGCTCAGAATTTTGCGCTCTTTCATCTGAGACCAACATCAAAAATCGTGACAAGGTCCCTTTAAAAAGGACTGGAAACAGATAATGGACGGTTTACCATGAATGCATGGGGTGTAGGGACCTCGATTGTTGCCAATAATACCAATGTGAAGTGAAGTCCAATCTGGGCAGCAGCATAACTCGAACACATCAAGTCCTTAGTTGTCTAAATGTTGAGAAAACCCTGGAGCATTTGTATAGTGTGTTCCGTCTGAATTACCTGCATCTATCTCTAATATGAATATTGAATCGAATCAATAAACTAATGAAAAAGAAAAAAATAGTCACGTCACTAAATCAGTTCTATTCCAGAAACAATCCGGGAAATTCACGGCTGTGCGGGAAGTACGAAACACTGGCAAGGAGCAGCGTTTCGTCCGTGTGCGTATGATGGGCTAAAGATGGTGGTGCCGGGGGATAATTGCGCCATAATGACGAACTGGACACTTGAGCCGGAATGAAGGCACTTTTCATCATTATCTCGCTATATTTAATAATGGATTCACTCGACGCACTACCGCCATCATCCGACGGTGCTATTACCTCATCGAACGAAGTTGCAATTGCAGATTGATGCAGTGTGCGGGGACAACCTTGAATATGAAAAGCTTTTCTCATTCGATCCGAAGAGCTTAAGAAGACGCGTCGCGGTCGTTGTTTGGAAGTGTGCCAACTTTACTTTCAGGACAGACGGAGGCTGAATCGAACGCGGGCGAAACGCAGACAGAGGCCGAGGAGACGAAGACGGAGGCTGGCGGAAAGTCGGCGGAGCCTAAGGTGAGGACGATGACCGCAGGCGTGACTCGCGCGTCGCGGTCGGCTTGACAAGGCGAATACCGCTGTCTCAGACCTCGAAGAAGGACGCATCTACATCCGTCAGCAAGACCTCGACTCCTTCCAAGAAGACTCCAGAGAAGAAATCTGCCAAGACGTCTGCCAAAAAGGGAGGAAAGAAGAAGAAATGAACTCCCGTCCCCATTCCTATTCCATCCATTTCCCCTTCTTAGTCCCCCTAACCCTTTTCGTAGTCAATGGACTTATGGTCCGTTCTCACTAATTTCTCCGCCACATTTCGTCTTTTTGACCCCTTGTATCCCCAATTTTCTCTTGTCTCATGCATAGAGTTCTTTGCACAAGCCGTTGGTGTCAAAGTTGACATTGTCAACTCAATGATTTCCATCCCTCACCAATTGGGGCTTCTCAAGGTTCACTTTGCTTACCCCTCCCCCTCCCCAATTTTCTTGACCATCTTTCATGGTCCAATTGAGTGCATGCCTCAGGCAGAATTTCTTTTTCCTCCATTCAACCATCAAAAAATGGATATTCTGCCCGTGGTGAGCACTCACATGTTCTACTCGTAGATTGCAACGTAGTTGCACTAACAGCATCATATTATGTAGTGTTAGGGTAGCACTGTAGTGGGATAGATTACGGTAAAAAAGGAACATTTGGACCTCAGAAACCTCCATTTTTCCTCTCAAAAGGTCCATTCTCACTTGCTTACCATTGTCTATTAGATGTGTTGAGATGGTTTGTCCTTAGCCATAATTTGTAAATCACATTTTATGCGCTCAGACAATGGATAAAGGACCAAGCTCCCTCACTTATTCATTTTATCTCAACATACACTCTTTCTGACCAATCCGCCCAACAAACCGTTGATAGGGTGCCACTTGCGAGACTTTTAGTCCATTCATCATGACTCTACTCTCCGCGGTGCTGTTGTCTATGAAATGCAGAGACAACCGCACCGCTGAGAGTAGAGACATGAAGAATGCACTAATTGCCTCTCAAGCGACACCATAGCCGTTAACACGAGCTCTTGGAGAGAATGGAGTGATTCCTGGTGGTATGCCGTCGATTTGAACCAGAGTCCAAACTATGTTGTGGTGATGTTAGGCGTATGGGTGGACGTTACTAGACATATAGTCATTTACTCTGATTCGGCCATATAGGAGAGATAAAAATTGCGAAATAGTGTAAAATCGGAGTTTTCTTGTTTTCTCTTCCGATTTTTACTGCGGTTGAAAAACGTGCGTTGGGACATCGAAAACATGGTTACTAGCACAACTTTGACCGCTCTTTCCAGCAAAAATACTTAGCCGACGACATGGACAATTTTTGATTTTAGCCGAATTTTTTCTCAAAAAAATCGATATTTCGACGTCGTATTAAATTCAGCCATAAATCAGGAACCATAAAATACGCGCCTCTTACTGTAGTAACACTTAAAAAATTCTCCATTTTCTGGGCTGCAAATACAGTGTTTTCAAATTTTTTTAAAGCGCAGGAAAGCAGTGCCCTGATTTTTTGAAAGGAAAAAAACAGTCAAAATTGGCGAAATCGTCCATGTTTGTGGTGCTATATTTCATTGCAAACTCAAATTCAAACAAAGTTCTAGAACAAAAGTTTCTTGCCTTGAAGTCCTCTTTCGATATTGATACTAAAAAGTTGGGGTCATGTCAGTGAGTGAAAGTCCGTTTTTGGACATAGCCAATCGAGAAAGTGAAAAATGACCCAAAATTCGCTACCGATGACCTATGACTTTTAGTATCAATATTGAAA
>JACMIF010000245.1:0-41765 GCA_014805445.1 Diplogasteroides magnus | reverse complement strand
CCCCACCCCCCCCTAGTCCCACCGCTTACCCACGCCCCCCCCGCACCCCCACCCCCCCCTCGCGCGGGGGGGGGGGGTGTTTTGGGAGGAGGCCTTCTTGGTCCTCCTCACAAAGGAAAGGCTCGTGGTGACAAGTAGAGTGAAGAGGGGAGAGACTTCCTTCTGCCACTCTTAGCATGCCACAAGTGAGACTGACAATGGGCGCATACAGCTCAGCTGTTCCTTCCGGAATTGAGAGCTCATAGTCAGTCCAGGGAATCGGCTGGTGGTGCACTCAACTTGAGAGAAAGACTGAACAAACATGCCAGAGGTATTGCATATCAGCCCAAATCCACGCATGGGAAAACTTTCTGACGGAAGCATTTCTGGGAAGCTTCCATTTGGAAAAATACGGGGGCGAAAAAATCTTTTTTGTATTTCAGCTATGGATGCGTGTCGTTTGGGCTTATCACGACTGGCCTCGTCTTTACAGTTTTTGCCATATTCCAGAAGGAATCGCAGATTGGAAAGGTACGAAAATATATCAGTTTCCGTTCGTCGCCTTGTCTTTCAATATAATGAGACATCAGAAGCGAGGAATGAGAGTGAAAGACTTCCTGTCCACAGTACACAGGAAGTCAATGCTATTCTCAGGTGTGGCTCGCGGGTCCGACAACAATGGTCGTGGGCCTCGTTCTGTGTGGAAAGGCATGCGTTATGAATTACTGGCTACGCTCCGTTGTAGGGGTGGACAGAGTAAGACTTGTGATGTTTAGGTGATGATCGACTGGGGTCCGGCTATGATGCATGCGAGAGAAGGATCCATCGACTCCAGATTAGAAGATGTCAGATTTTGCAAGTACAATTCGCAATACGAAATATAAATCGGTTAATTAGTCCTCATTCTTCTCTTGAGCGCAGTTGCCTATCAGCGAGTGAGACGACCGCGTTGGGGTGAAGAATGACGACAAATTCCCCGATTTAGAACCCCCTGATTCGTACATAGATATGAATCGTGTCTGTTCCACCTTTCAAGGTATCATTGCAGCTCGCCCAGCAAATGATGATGAAAGGGCCACAAAATCCAGCATACGGCATAGCGATGCCAGGTAAACATGCTATACTTTCCATTGCATTGTATTACATCTCAGCAGACATGGATGGTCGGATGGTACCGATGGGAATGAATCATTCTCCCATTCCCGCCATGAGCGCCATGAACAACGCACACCAGCCGTTATTCTTTGCCAATTGCAATGTTACTTCTCCCTGTCCTCCACGGAGGTTTGTTGCATGTGTTGCCATGACTCTTCCTCTTCTCTTGTTGTAGAAACGGGACGCTGCCTCATCCTCACCGAGGGGAGCCAGTCGATTGTATCATATACGGCAATTATGAAACACCTCACGGCTCGAGTGTGAGTGGACTGCAATTCCCTTTAGAGAGAACAGAGGGGTCCCTTTAGGGAGGGGAAACAGTCTCCGTCCACCCATCAACACACACTTCCTCATCTGCAACCATCGTGTCTCCAGAACACTCGGTGAGGAGTAGGGTTATCTTATAAGTGCATTTAGTACATTTGTCATTCGTCGCGGAGCTGTTGTCAATCGCATGAAGAGACAACAGTTCAGAGGGAATTAGACGACAAAAGAATTAACATATTCTTGCTTTCCTACCCTAGTATCGTTGATGATTGAGTAGGCAACGGTGAACCTCATCACGTTGATACTCATTACGTGATGTGATATCGCAAAACAACGGGATTGTTCCTTGTTATTCACTTTCATGAATAGCTTTCCAGTGATGAGCGCAATTCTAGGGATGATAATCACAATAACATGGGAATCATTCAGGTGAACGAGATGTGCGACTGCAGATATGGAGCCATGAGGAAGCCTCCTCCTCATTCACGAACTCTCTATCAGGGGGAATCATTCGTCGTCAATGAACGAAGTTTCCTCATCTGAACACTAGGGTTATAAACCGGTAAATTTGTCGTCATTCTTCTCCGAATCGCGGTTATCTGTGAAGGAATGAGACAACTGCGCTCTGGAGAAGAATGACGACAAATCGAATTGGAACCCCGACTGAAAACTCACTCAATGCATGTCTCCTGTGATAAGAAGACTCGTTCTTCTCCATACTTCTTTGCTCATTGATGTTGTCTCTCCCATTGAATATCGTTAGAGATGTACAATCACACCCCTGGCCAATACGGTACATTCCAGACTTTATCCTTTCTCCACACAAACTTCTTTTTGTGTATCGAGTGTCATATCTTTTGGAGGTTATTACAAAATGTTATTAGTTGAATCTCAGAATCTTCTATGACACGGCGGAACAAATAAATATATAACTATGAGAAAAGTCTTGCACAATGCTGTTACAGGTCTCAAATCATATGGAATGAAATGGAAGTAAATGAAACTAGAAGAAAGTAGGTATGAGCGTAATGGATGGAATGAGATGCGATGTATGCGACTAGAATGGGGGACTGAGAGTGTGGGTGGGGTACTGTAGGAGGGAAGAGAGGTTATCTACAGTGAATGGTTGCCATTGCACGCCATCTTTGATATGTCTGGCACTTCGTGGGTCGACGACTTGCGTCCAAGAACAGGAGAAGAAGATAACAACTATGAAAAGAAAGACTATCGACTTCTGTGAATGAAGTCAAGTCCAGCGGGATACGGGAACGGCCTCAGTTGACTTGATGTATAAATCATATTGGCAGGATGACTGTAATTGGGAATGGACGCTTGTGCATTGCGGATCATTTCCCCCTGAAAAGTTCATCGTCTCAAGGAGTGGACGTCCTAATCCTCTTACCGCATGCTTAGTCTGTTGACTGAAAGAGTGTCCGTAGACTCCATAGTTGTTGGAAGGTGCCCTTCGATTGTGTTCTGGACGGTATTGAGCCAGTCCATGCGCCCTTGGATGAGTCTCAGCCTCTTCTTCAGGACGTAATTCCTCCAGGAACGACGATGACGAGAACATTCGACTCACCTAGAAGGTTGTACTTGCCAATTACCAAGGGGGCAAACACGTACTTCTTCGGGGGCGAAATTCTTGGGATCACAGATTGCCACCCTCATATTATCGAATGCGACGGAGGCGCGCGTTTCTGCACGTTCGTTGTTGTGAGCGACGAGGAAGAACTGAATTGAAGAAGATAGACGGAATGAGGTGAGGGGAACAGACATGGGTGGTCCCTGGAGGCAGTTGTACGTGTACCGTGTTCCATCTGTATGCATTCCTCGCAGTCACTGCCCTGAGGATGGAGGGACAGCGAGTGAATGAATTGACTGTACGCAGTGGAGTCGTCAAACGACTACCCAGACAAAGACGAATGGTGGAAGATTGAGATGGACGGTAGTATCTGAACAACGAGAATGGGGAAGAAGAGGTATATATGAAAACTGACTGGAATAGCAAAACATTGAGGGAGGAGCTCAGATTGAACTTGGGCGATTCGAGAATTGCAACGTCTCCGGGTGAAAGGAGCGAGGATACGAATTGAAGATTGGCGGGATTCGGTCGCACATCAGTGGTTGGAGTGAGGGGATAACCATAGGCTGCAACGGGGACTTTGTTGCCCTTCTCTCCAGTGAGGGCTGACACACCCTTATTCCGCAGAGTCCAAGGGACCTTAGTCAGGCCGTGGTTCAGGTAGTTGCAGGCGTTATCTGGACGAATAAGATAATTGGATAATATGAATGAAAGGATACCGTCGAAATTACAGTTGAGCAATGTGCAATAGTCTGAGGTTCTAGGGGAAGGTGTGAATAATCGAGCGCCTTGCACGTTCGGTCTCGTGGTAGTCTCGATAGTGGTGGGCTCAGGGGTCGTGGTAGTGCTAATCGTCCTCCTACAAAAGTTATTACTAAGAAGTCAGGCAATCTCTTATTTACGTTGGATAAGTGCGTGTCTTCTTGTGTGGTTTGATTGAGATTGCTTTGACTGTGACTGGCATTTGCTCTTCTTCCTCCTCCTCCTCTTCCTCCTCAGTCAATTCATCCTCTTCCGACGTCATCTGCTCTGATCCCTCCTGGATGATCTTTTAGATGTTCATAATCCCCTCAACTACCTCAGTCTCTCTGAGGCTTTCAGGTGTCATTGGCCTGGCTCTGGGCGCATCGGTTACAAATACCGTACGGACAGTGGTGGATACTGTAGTTGAAGGGGCCTTTGTGGTAACGGGAACACATTCTCCGATATAAGCAATCTGCAATTACGTAAGTAGAATTTGGTGTAATCTTCCTCAAATACCTCGTCAATGATGAGATACTTGTTAGTGACTCCACTGTCCCATTGAGGAACGATGTTCAGCTGAAATGTCGTGGAAGATTAGAGTGAGTAGGAAGCGCACACACCGTGAAGGGTTCTCTTATGAATTCTGGGATCTCATAAACTGCCAGTGAGGCGTCCTGTGCACTCGCTGGTTGTCTATCGTAGCACTGGATCCTCTGATTGTCGATACCGTATCTGGAGAAGAAAATGGCATTTTGGCAAAAGAGATTGTTCACTTACCCCAAAGCGCACACTTGGATTGTAACGTTGCCATTAGACCAGGCACGGAAAAGGACCTGTGAAGGGGATGATTACATGACAAACGAGTGGGGGATTCCCCACCTTTCCCGCCTCGGATTGACAGCGCATTGGATCTGACGTCAGCATGACTGTGCCTTGTAGAACGAGAGCAGCAGGGAATGTAGGAGGGAGAGTGTCCGGACCGATATCTTCCTCCAATGAGGGTATAGCACCTGCAATAGAGAGTGTGTGAGAAGGCTACAATTAGAACACTCTAACCCTCTCGAACGATTGCCCATCTCCCAGCCTCGGCTCCCCATTGACAGGCAAATTCCTCTTTGAAATCACAGAGCAGCTTGGCCGAGTCTCCCACAATCATGTTTTGTCTTCTGTCGAAGAACGGAGAAGTGAGATTGCCATAGATGAGAAGATCGAATGGAATATCGGTTGTTGTCGGAGGAACGGACATGGTGCTGAAAATTTTCTCCTTCATGGAAAGCATCCATCTGTGATGGAGAAAAAGGCAAGCAACGGGAATAAAAATAATGATGAATCAGAATGGAGTCTCACGTCGTCGGTGCTTCTGTAGTAGTAGTGGTAGTCGTGGTGGGCGAGGGAGTCGTGGCAACCGATGTTTTTCGCCATTTCGCCAGTTTCTCCAGAATAGAGATGGTTGTCCTCAAAAGGTTATCTTTCTTCCCTTTGGCAGTTATTCACTCACTTTGGAGTCTCGTCGATTTCATCGACAATCTTGGGGATATTGATGGGCGTCGACTTATCGGATGGTTTCATGGACGTTTTGAACACCTGAATATGCCCCAGTTTATGTGAAGAACAGAGTAAGAACGAGTGCCAATGGAACA
The DNA here is from genome assembly GCA_014805445.1 of Diplogasteroides magnus. NCBI lineage: Eukaryota > Metazoa > Nematoda > Chromadorea > Rhabditida > Diplogasteroididae > Diplogasteroides > Diplogasteroides magnus. The sequence goes on along the minus strand of JACMIF010000245.1, from coordinate 36,398 downwards.
AAGGGAATCATGCAGCATGCCTCAGTCTCTGTTGATGATTCGGCCTCAGGCAGAAGATCGCCCTCGTAGTCGGAATCCTCATTCATGGATGATGTCTCATTTATGGATGAATTAGTCAGAAAGGTAGTAAATGTCGTCAAAGTCGTGGTGAATATGGTAGGCGGAACTACGATAGATGGTTCTACGGTAGGTGAAATAGCAGTGAGCCGCCGGGCTCCAATGGTCGTCCTTTCATTTCCTCCTCCAGTCTCGAATCCATCGGTTGGAAGTACGAGTGCAACCTCCTTCTGCGGTGCTCTCCTCACATGACTGACAGTGGTTGACTCCGCCTAAAGGGAAGAGTGCACATCACTCAGACTTCGTTGTAGTCATATCACACAACATGCACTCCTCAATATAGATCTGCATGCAAAAGAGTTGATAATTGCATGCTTCAATGGATTGAAATGACAAAAAAAGAGGAAAACAAGAAGTATTTCTGATGTTGAACTGTGAACTTCATAATATATGGGTTTACGATGTTCATAAGACAAATATTCGTGCAGCTTCTTCAGATCTCTAACATGCGCTCTTAACAACTCACGAATGGAACGATTGGAGTAGTGGCCGTATGCCTTTTCGTCGTTCCTCCCACATTCTCGCATATGTTCCCATCATATTTGATATCATCAACAATCAGCACTCCGTTTTGTGCATTCGAACTAATCATGATCTGAAAAGGCATATTCTCACTGTTTTATCCTTTTCTCGTCAACTAAACAACAGGGTCAAATACCCAGATATGTAAATTAACAGACAGTACAAAAAGTACTTACTCGATACTCTCTGTCCATCTCCGGTATCTTCAGAAGAACTTTTCCAGGCATTACGGGCGAATCGAGCATTCCGGTGCAGTTAAATTTGACTCCGGCCAAGTCTGTGAGACACACCTCCAGGTCTGCATTGCCTGAGATACACCCTCGTTGGATATGTTTCACGGGTAGGGCATACCTATGGCCCAGTAGACAAAAGACAGAGAAGACGCTCCTGTTTGACAGGCAATGGTGTCAGAAATAAGGACATCCGTCTGTTGTCCTTTGATCTCCACAAGTGCAAACGGTTGGGCTGAACAACAAGAATTGAGGAAATTTTGCAATTTGGGTATGTTCTAGCGTCTTAGACGAGATAAAAATGGGAAGTGTGAATAGAACGAATTACATCAACTTTAAGACAAGTTTCTAAAGGAATTAGATTCCAGCGTTGCACATTTTTGTTCTGGAGTCATATTCATGGCATCAAAAGTGCTTTTCACTAAGGGTTCTAAAACGGTAATAAAGTGCATTTCTCATTCGTCTAATCTCCGCTGAGCTGTTGTCTCTACTAGCAGTAGACAACCGCTCCGAGTGGATAAGATGAATGAGAAATGCACTTTATTACCGTTTTAGAAACCCGACTTTTCACAAAAAAATAGAAACATGACTGCGGAGCGGAGACGTGTATTCAACTGATGCATTACTAACAATAAAACGAGGTAAAATCTGCAAAGAAGAGATTCTGACTTGGTAGTTGCATGGTTCCCGTGGCTGCTAACCACAGAAGACTGTCTGGTTCTCCTCGAGCTATCCTCCATCGATCTATGTGGTTTCCTGAACGCCACTATGAATAGTTGCTATGTGTGGGTCTGATCTTCAAGACATTGAATGTATTTGAAAATAATTATAATTGAAATTGTTAGTATTTTATTCCAATATATTATCTTCTAACCTGCTGACATCCACCGGCAGTCTGCATCAAAAGAACAGTCAAAGTTGATTAGTGGATTGTCCACTGGCATTGTCGGGAGGTCGGAAGTAGTCACGAAGAGTCCAAGTGCAACCTACAATCAACTCTAATGCAGTCTCAAGAAGCGCGCATGATCTCCTTTTCGTTGAACTAAGGGATACATACATGGCACTTTGTAAGTGTCTTTAGTCATCTTGTAACTTTCTTTTTATAAGGGACGACCAAACGAATAAAGAAGAAGATCAAGACCTCATTAATTCTCTTTGATCCGTGTAATATTCAAAACAGCTTCCTAACATATTTTTAAATTTATCTAAATGGTGCTCACCTGTAATATCCGACTGACGAGCGCATTGGGTGCAGAGTGCATGGCAGTCGCAGCCTGGACTCTTTCACTGTATGAGGCCATCCTTTTCTTGTCTCCTCGACCCTCCCACCTTCCTTCTTGTTCTTCACCTTCACCTGCAGAATGGTTGACCGTTCCCGGAGAAACAAGCAAGAAAGGGCTTAGAACAACAGTCGAGGAGGGGTGAATAGGATGGGGTGTTCAGCTCGAGTGCGAGCTTCATGTCAATTGTTGTATCCTCAGGGATGCGCTTTTGTGTATAGGAGAAGGGGGCGGCTGACCTAACCCCGCGGCTCTTGAAACACCGATCCATCCCTTCAGATACACACAACAATGACAAACCGAACGAGAGATTAGCAAGTGAATGGAGGGATGAAAGGTGGCAGAGGTAGAAAGTGACCGATGCAGATTGAGACACGCTCTCGTTATCCTTGAACTCTCTCATTGCCCAGGGGCGCAATGAGAAGAGATCACCACCAAAGAAGCTTCAATAGGCAGCGAAAATGAGAAGGCCGCGGGAGGACATTTACATGATAATGAGGTCGGTCCTCCATATTACAGGGCTGAAGAAGGAGTGCGCGAACAGAACGAAAGAACGCGTGAAACAAATTCTATATGTGTGCACTTGGAGAGAGCTATAGAGGGGTGATTGACTCCAGAGGGTGAACGACGTGTCCACTCATAATGGAGACAAACAACTCCACTGTCCACAGGTGTCAAAGGCTGCGATTCAACATCACGCAATCGCACCTCCAATTGGGGAGAAGAGTGGGGCCCTTCCCAACCGAAGAAAAAGTGGAATTACCAAGAAGCAGACAGACAGCACAAAAATGATGGCTTCAGGATCAAAGGACGACGATACAATAGGGTGAATCTGTTTGAACCCAAGGCTCCCTTTGAATAGAATCTGCTACATGATCCGAGTCTGGGCCGAGCACGCAATGATTTCTATTCGGTGACCATCTTGAATAGAGGAGAAAGGACAATCGAGAAGAAAGTGCAACAGGGGCGAGAATAGAAAGGAGATAGATGGGGTTACAATGAGGGGGATAAGGTGACAGTGGCAGATTACAGGGATTGACTCATGGCTGCGTGCGACAAGAAACGGCCAAGTCGAAACTGGATGTGTGTCTATATGAGAGAGGAGAGGAACGGACCAGTGGAGGAAAGAGCACTGGATGAGGAGAGGGTGAATGGGAGGAAGAAGGAATACAATAGCGCCTGACCACCTTGAGAAGGATTATGAACTCAGAAGTTGGCGGATGAAGAAGATCCCCTCAGGGTCATCCACAGGGAAGGCATGTTATCGGAGGCTGAAGAAGCTGGACAAACGAGATCTCATTCACATTACAAAGACTTTATGAGCGGTAGCCAGAGAGGGAGAGCGACGGTGGAGGTAATGAGGAGAGATACGCGTTTATTGCAATTGTCCATCTACACGAAACAGAATGACAAGAATTACATCTATTCCACTACCGCGAAGTTGTCTATGACTAAAACATCACAAAGGACATGAGACCAAATTCAGATCATGGGTGAGATAAATTAGTGGCACAGTATACTACAATGGCTTTTGGCATCCATTAACGACCGCCTCCAAATAATGCGTTGACGAGATTGAAGATCATGGGGGCTTGGGCGGAGGCCGACTGAAGAACACCCGGAAGCTGATTAACGACGAATTTTTCGAATGTATTGTCGATGCCAGCCTCTGATCCCAGTAGCCGGGTAATTCCTCCTTGTCCTTCCCATGCAGCGGGCGGCGGTTTGGGGACACCGGAGGCCGAGTCTCAAACGGATCATTATAAGGCGAAAAACGAGGGAATGGACAAACCAAGGATGTATCTGATGCTGAAGTTGGCAGGTTTTTGTACAGCCACGGATGAGATAATGACTTGAGTGTCCTCTGAGATGATGACTCCTGGCACTGCGTTGCAACATTGCCTGAAGGGGAAATAGGAGCTTTTTTATTATAAAACAATGGAAGAACCTAACTTGCTATATGTGGGATGAACCCGTTGAAAGAAAGAACTAGAAATGGAAAGTTTTTTGACCCCATGCATTTTCACGCCTATACATCCTGAGGCTTATTTTTGACCAAGAAGGATTTGCCCTCTCAGATCGATTACAGTTCCGTAGCCTTGAGTGATTCACCGGTTTAGCTTCCGTCACCTTTATTCTCAGTGACACTCTCTTACTATCTACTGACAATCGCCTCCTTTTTGCAATGGCATCCCAAGCCGGTCAGGATGTCAATGGCCATAAGGAACACAAAAGGGAATCAGCAGGGGATACCTGAATCCAGTCTGTTCAAGTTGACTTGTGTGCTTGATCTCCAAGTAGTTATCTGCGCATGAAGAGTCACACTTATAGTTGCTCTCAATCACTTCAAAGTGAATCTTGCCAGAGGGAGACTGAAGAGAACAAGATAAGCATGTGATCAAGCAATGAGGAAGTAGGAATCCCATGTTTACGCTTACGCAATTATGACTCAGTTTGTCATAACTAGGGAACGCATTATGGAATTTTTAGCCTCCCCAAGTCAATAAGTCAAAGCAAGCAAGTAAGACCAGTCAAGAATAGAAATGAGAGACTACCACTACGACGAGATTGAGGATGTTAGAAATTCCATAACGTGTTCCCTAGCCATTACTGTGCGAATTTATAAAAGAAATGGAAATGTGAAATTGAACATTTCTTATGAAAAACTTACATATAGTCTCCAATGGCACTCTCCCACTCGAGTACTCGTGAGAGTCTGCCACAGTCCAGTGACCAGCACTTCCCCTCCACATCCAGCTGCACGTATTGAAAGTGAGAATGAGCAGGGCAAAAGTGAAACTGACGATCGGATTTCGCAATGTGTTCACATCTCGTTCCTCCCAGACCGGGCGGACATTTGCAGACTGAACAGTCCAGAGGATCCTCGTAGCCTCCGTTCTCGCATTGCAGATCGCTCTTGCAGATGTCTCAAATAATATTGTTTGCTATCTGTTCCATGTGGGTGAAAGTGAACATTTGCGTCATAATTGTGAAATGAACACTTGCGCCATCATTTTAACATTAAGCATTCTCGCGGATTCCCACATTTCACCATTTTTGTCCAAATGGCGCAGTCGTCTTTCATCCATTCTATGGTTTACACCCGCAAAGTGTTTTGTCCCAAAGGAGATGCATTAGGTGCCAAAGTTCAAACCCTCTAGTTTCTTCCCTATGTTGTCATTCGTCCCTCATTCTCCATTCACCTTTGCAGTACAGTCGATTGGCGTGCTTTACATCAATGAACGATATGTCCGCCCTCTGTCCAATCGTGTGCTGGAATCGATGGTCCTTTGTCTCGATCGTGACGTACTTCCAATCATTCGTGAACGCCTGAAAAACAACGTGATGTCATGACGTTTCATTAGGTAATGAGCAGCAGGGCTTCCAAATCGACAAACATTTCACATCTAATCTCTTACTGTTAAAGTTAGGAGTAGTTGTCCATCGAACGAAGAGACTATCGATATCGATTTTTATCGATTTGGAAACCATAATGAGCAGTAACTAAACCAAAATAAGCCTAGAATTTGTTACCTGTGGTCCGTAATGCATCACAGATCCGAAATCGTACGGGATGTCCTTGGTATCCATGATATCGGATCGTTTCTCGAAGTTGCCCTGGACAAATCAAACTTTGTTCTCATAAAAGTCCTCAATCCTGCCTTTGTTCCTCTGACAATTGCATCCTCATTGATGTTGATGAACTTGTCTCTATCTGGTCTGCTCTGTTCATGCCAGAATCCAAGAGCATGGCCGATTTCATGGGCAACGATACCTCCCTCAACACATTCATTCAGTCAATCCCACACAAAAATAACTGCCAAAACTTCTCAATAAAGTGCCAATATTGATAGTTTCATTCGTAAATCTGCCAATATTGACAGTTTTTGGAGCAGATTTGGTAGTTTTTTGTGTGCCATTATGAATCTCAACTCACTCCCTCACATCCATATCCAATGGAGATGTACTGTCTTCCACCTATTCTTCCTACACTCGAGTAGCATCTGCAGAATTCTGCTCGATCAAGCTCAATGACGTCGATCCCTACCCTCCTCCTCTGAAGAACTGCACTGAATCCTTCTGATCAGAGTATCGCACGAATCGTATACATGTTTCCTTTTCCCACTTAGCCATTCCTGTCCTTATGATTCCTTCCCATTTGGCTGAAAGACGTCCCAAAATAATCATATTCTCCTGTGCAAACACATACGATCGTTGTGCTTGAATGAGTAGGGGACAATGGCTTTTGACCATCGGAAAGAGTCTCCCTTGATCGCCTTTCTCCTGACTCTTCTCCTTCTTCCTGAACAAGTTTATGTTGTTCTGCACACTGGAACGTGATAACAATCTGTTCTGCTTATGTTTAGCTGGGAAGTTCGGCAACCAAAGTAGCACCTGGTTGCGTGGATTGTGATTCAATGTGCACCCAGGTAAGAGGTACTGGTTTGTCAGGCAGTAATCCAGCTACCAGACGTCTTTTGCACACAAAGGAGATGAGAAGGAGCCAAGTGTTGTTATCTCTTGCAGAGGCAAGGTCGTATATGAGAGAAAAGGGAAGTGCTTTGATCTCGTTTCAAACGAACAATGGACACCATTTCGAGCTAATATTTTAGTGGACAATGAAGAATTTGCCCCCACCTGAAACGCGTGCTTGAAAATCGGAGATGACGTCGCTCATCTGATTTGGAGTGAGAACGAGATCGCTCTCGAATACCTTCACAATAAATATTTTATATCAAATCACTAATCACGGAGTACCTGATCCAAAATACCCTTATTCGCGGCATACTCTGTTTTGTCTACATATTTATACGATAGCCTCTGGCCCTGAAACATATCCTAGTGATTTTTCGATTTTGCTTTTATCACCGATCCAAAATTTGATCTTCTTGTGGGTGTGAGTGGGACAGCATCGGTCATTTGAAAAAAGCCCTTGAGCATCTTTTGAAAGTCATCGAGCTCGGCTCTGAACGGTGAAATGGGTACTGTCAAAATGCGCTCACTTACTGTGTCGATACGAGTTGTGTGAGGAAACAAAGGAGGGCAGCTTGCGAAGGAACCATCTCAGGATTAGGATGAGGAAGAATGAAAGGGCGATCGAGGTGAAGGACAGATGAAATGGACACGAGAGGATTCAGTGAGAGGGAAGAAGGCGAGGATGGGGTTGTGGACAGAAAGAAACGAGTTGTGTTGGCTGCTGTTTCTTCTTCTCCCTCAGGCGACCTTGTACTACCTTCCCCTCCCTCTCCGACTGACTGTTCCAGCACATGTTATACTCACTCAACTCGTGCGACTGCGTCACAAAGAAGATCTCAGAATGTGCATTCCATCGAGAGCAGAGCATGAGTCAGAAAGACTGTTTACGACTTTATCTAGACAATGCTTTACGTTACTAGTGGATGACATGGCTACAGTGTAATGATGACACAGAAAAAAGCACAAACATTGGATAATCGTTCTTAATGCAGAGGATATTTAGAGCAGAAATGTACAGATATGCATGATATGCAAGTTGTGAATGAGTGTTCAGTAACGATATCCACCAGGAGATGGGTAGCCACTTCCATAGGCTGGTCCGACGGGAGAGGCGAGACTCAGCTGCAGTGAAAATGGTATTCGTAGAGAATTTGGCTAAATACTCACCTGGCTTTGAGCAGGACTGAGTCCAGCATTTGTGAGGAGGTCTCTCTTCTGTAAACAATACAATTAACAGTGTTAATGGAATTAAGAAAAAAACAGTTGGAGAAAACACCAAACGGAATCTATTATATATAATATTATAATATGCCTGACCTGATTCTTATCAGCGGAGCGGTTGAACAGCCAGCAGACGAGAGTGATCAGTATGGCAACGACAACGAGGAAACAGAAGATGACGATGAGGGCGACTGCCCACGCGTACTTGTCTTGCCTCAATCAGAAAGTGCTTCTATAATGAAAGTGGCCAACCAAATTCCAACATTCACAAGCAACATTTTAGGATGAAAATGGTCATAAATAAATAGTGAATGCGGATACTAATCCATCTGCGTTTCTATCATTGCACAATTGTCGGCCTTGAAATATCCGAATTGCGCCATAGAATTTTTAATTCCAATTTTTCACGCGCCCCTTCTTTAATACCGAGTATTGACGCCGTTGTCTTCACTATACGCTCACAGGCCTCTTTCTAATGAAGAAAGATTGCGAAAGACTTGTCATTTGCCTCTTCTTCATCATCGTTTCTAATCCACTTGACGTGGCCCCGCCAATCCCCCACGGGTGACACACGTTCTGTTTGCCTCCTTTCGACACTTGCACAGAAAGATGAAAGTTGATTGACTGTCAAACGCACTGCCGCAATAATAGAATATCAGGAAGTTAAATAAAAAAATATTCTTTCGAAGATATGAAGTTCAATAATCACCCACGCGGCAAATGCATTTTTGTGAAACAAATCTCAATTTCCATCCCCGATTCACTAAGGATCTCTGTGTATCGTCCAGTAAAAGTGAAAACTTGACGAGGAAATGACGAAAATTCATTCATTTCTAGTCAATCCGCCATTGTACGTGCACCAAAAAGTGAAGTGCTTAGATAAACTTTCGCTCTTTCTTCTTCGTGTTTACTGCGGGGGTCGCGAACTGGTCTCAGATGCTCAGGGTACCCCCAGGGATTAATCGTTACCAAGAAATCAGGTGATAACTTGGAAGACGTAAGTTATGAAGATCACCCACCATGCCCCGTTGTAGCAGCATGTGGTTTCACAGCATCCAATGTCCTTGTAGCACTGCTCGATTTGGGTCTGTGCACTGTTCGCCACTCCGTAGACACAGTCGTAGAAGGCCGGATCAAGGGCTGAATGAGGACTCTTGAGTTGAATTTAAGTGAAATTGGGGGAAGGCTGCCTGGAGGTGGAATCCGAAGGGCAAACAGTTGGAGGGATGCCAGCGAATCTCACAAAAGAGACAAACGACAGTGGATCACATCGTACAAGAGAAGAGTTTTGTGTGAAAAATGACTTACAGTTCACTCGTTGCTCTACCAGACGGCCGCCACCGAAGATGAGACCCGAGTCACGTTGGAAACCATTCTGGTTCTGCTGAACATGGAGAATAAGATATTTTGGCAAAAAAATTCTGGTGAAAGAAGAATTACAAATCCAACCTGGAAATTATTTTGGCCGAAATTGTTCTGTTGTTGTCCATTGAAGTCGAATTGCCGTTGGATTGTTGGTTGCGTGTTCGTGGACACGAATTGGAAGCCTGCAACGCCAATAATTCCAGTGATTTCAAGGAAGGGAAAGATGAGGTGAGGTGAGTCTTCTCTCACTACTAAAAACACTGGCATAGCAAATAATATCGCTTTTCCAAGCGATAAAAAATTGTTTAGAGATCGCCTCAACAACAAGGAAGTCAAACGGCGCTTCTTCATCTATACAAGCATTGCGCAATGTCAAAGTTTCTTCATCTTCGGAATCAAGCGGCAAACATATAGTGCACTGAAAGCATTCAACAGTCCATGGATTGCAGCTACCGTATCGACTACTGACAAGTTACCGTAGTTACTAGTAACTTCAGTACAAGTTACAAGTAATTAACTCTTACCAGGTGCATCCCATCTTGACCAGGGGCTTGAACTGTCGGCTGCCATTGCGTCCTCGTCGACGTGAGTGAGAATACAGAAGAGTGACGGCCTCTCCTCTCCGTGAACCGGCCGGATCAGCCCTCCCCCCACTCACTCTCCCCCTCTCTCTCTCCCTTCATCTACAGTCTCTTGTCAAGTGTTCATCTGGAATGAGGAACATGTTGGTAGTGGAAGATCAGTCAGTGCTTATCACTTGTGTGCACTACTAGTCTGTCTGTTGCAATCTTCATTTTCATCCTCAGACACACTACTACAAAACCTTGGCTGAAGGACAACTGCGTCATAGGCATTTGCGCCACAACGCTGAAATGTACTCTTTGGCCGTGCATTGATGACGCAAGTGTATTTCACATTTCTGGCGCAAACTTTCGTGGAGATCTTGTTTTTCACCCAAATTCTTCCCAGACTAGTAGAAGTTGCGAAATACCAGTAATTGCCCATGATTACTCATGGAGGAAACTCATTATCCCACCCAACAAACGAAAAATGAAAGCATATGAGTATTGCAAAAACTGCAAAACATGAACAGCCCACGGCCGGGATCGAACCGGCAATCTTCTGATTAGAAGTCAGACGCCTTATCCATTAGGCCACGCGGGCACACTTCCATTCTTTCCTTCAGCTGTAGACTTCATTGCTACGCTCCGCATGAGAAGGTTCATGTTTGGAGTAGTACTCGCGGAGATGTTATGAGGGGGGAACTATACGAATGCATTTGATGAGAGTGAAGAGGATGAATATTCAAGTGAGGGAGTTGGTGCAGGTTGGCCTCCATCCATCATCTTCCATGTCAAAAGAAGAGGAGTGGTGGTGGCAGACACTTTAATAATACAACCAGGACTGAGAAGAGGAGTCCTGTCGAGATGCGGGAAGAGAACAACACACACAATGTACACCTGTTGTGAGTGGACTCCCCTCCATTCGAATGAGAGAGTCAAGTGGAGAAATTGGTGATAACGCCATAAATTATCACTGATGAATGAGACCCGAGGAGTGTGACAGGCGAGAGAGTTTGGAAGGAATTATCACATGGAGGAGACGCTCGTCTCTCTTCCAACACAATGAGTTCCCAAGGAGTTCTTCACCTTTAACGACTACATTTATCTGTCCCGTTCGCCACCTTTATCACTTGAGTCTACCGCATTACTGCTTCTACTATTCCATTATACCCATCCTTCCCTGGTTTGAGAGTCTCATTTACCTCACAAACTCTCCATTTCTTTCGCGTGTTTGTGATGGATGGCCTACTGAAGATGACACCGAGTGCTCGTCATCACAGTCGTTTTTTCCTCCTGCGTCTCAATTGCAACCCGAACAACTCTCGCCCCTCTCGCATGCCTGAAGGGCCTTGTTGCGACGGGTATTTGATGGATGGAGTGCACACTTGGCTATTACTCCCCTCCCTCACTCACTCTCTTCCTCCCCCTTTGATTCATGGCCATCGTTCCCATTGAGACTCACACATTATAGAGGTATGCAACCCGCACGTAACACTCGAACAATGCATGCCTTTGATCTCCACTCACATGCATTAGCACATCCTCCCCCATTTCCCTCCCTGTATCCCCTGTGCTACTGTGTTTGTCTGCCAAAGTTGATGAGTGTGTGCATAACCCAGCCTACCTACCTGACTGAGATAGTCCACTCCCCCTCCTCTGGTCATCTATGGTCCTCCTTGCCCTCTCTCTTCTCTGTGCCCTCCTCGATTTGCGAGCTCTCTCCGCCCGTCCCCGCCCCCCGCAGTCGTCTCGAGCTCGTTCATTACCCCGCGACATCTCATCGTAAATCAGGGTTTTGGCAATTCGCTGGCAGCTCATAAATTTGGCCCACTTCCGCCCATTGGACGGCGCTCTTTTCGCTACAATCTGTCTACAAAGGATACTGTATGGAGGCTATCAAGTACATCGGTCACTAAGCAAGGTTTGTCACCTTTTCGCCCTTATGATCACACCTTTGGAAGGGATTTGTGAGTGGAGTAGAGGGGGAATTTGACGTGGGCTTTTCTGATAGCGCGGGATTAGACGAGGCGAGAGTTTTTTGATTGGGAAGAGAGGCAAGCAGCTTATCGTGCTAATATGGTCCTCTCATTGGGAAAGAGAGAAGACTTAGATGGCCGACTGTTACTCACACCTTCTTCCATTTCAGGAGTGAGAGCATGTACATATCACTCGGTTCCATCGTCGTTCTTCTCCTCCTTCACTACTCTCATGCAGCCAAGGGAGGTCAGTTGTAAACTTGTGTGGTCCTCCACACTTCATCTGCATATCACTATTGCATCCTCGCTGCGCATTGTCTTCCATTGTGTCTGTCATTGACTGGTCTCATCCCTCTGGGATCTCCTTCATGTCCTCTCACGCCCTGGGGGCACGGACTCCCTGTGACCGTAGACCATGACTCCCATGATGCATCATTCGCTGTCCCTCTCTCACACTTGTCACTTTCATGCAGGAAGTCACAGCATATGAGTGACCACCGGAAATGGAGCGGTCAGTGTCAAGTGTGGTGGTCCCTGCCTGCACACTCTCGAGAGTCTCTAAATGGACGCCCTAAGGGCTTCCCGTCCTCCCGGCCACACGCACCGCTTATGCTAATCATTTCCTCTCGCAATTAACGTCGCTCTTGTGTCCCTGCGACTAATTGCAAATTCAAACGCAACATTGTGTTTACGGACGTGGAAGGGTATGAGATTGTATGCGGACAACCGCCATTGACGTATGCGCCACAATTTTGTTACGCAGTGTTATTGACGCGATGAAGGGGCATTTTATTATTATGGCGCAAATGTCCATGTTCGCTCGTGTCCTTAACCCCGACAACCTCCAGGGGAGGGGGTTTACTGTAACAGAGAGAGAGAGAGAGAGACTGAGTAGATGTCTTTCCGCCCCACTTGTTCGCCTTGTCACACAGATATCTCCTATGGCCGTAGATGGGACAAGTTGATAGTGGACACTCCTTCCGACTCTATTCACTACTTCTTATCGTCTGGGTATATTCTGCCCCAGTTCCATCATTCCTTCTGATAACACGGACCAGAGGCGCGATCCATAATTTATTCTTCTGGTTGCTTTTAGAGAACAGAAATGAACACTTGAGGAACGCAAAGTGGTTTATGGTGTGCCATATGCACACGGGTCTGAGTGGTCCTCTCGAGTCTCGAAACAGAGTTTGTCCCCTCAGGCATAGGGAGACGGGGCATGCATAATGGGTGCTGCCAGGGAGTGGACACCTTTGACCGAGGGGCAGGGCTGGTGGGATTGCGTATGGGGTAAGGGACTAATCTGCATGATGGGGGGATCAAGACTGAGGGTGAACCCACAATCGAGGGGACAGATCTGGATGCAGTCTGCCAATCTTTCCCACTCTCTTCAAGAGGCCAATGGGCGATTGAATTGCGCAAGGAGGATCACTTATCGTTACGGAGACAGGGACACTGGTCCATCAATGGAAGGGATTGCAAAGTGGACAATGGGGAAGAGTTGTAGGGGGATCAGCGCAAGCATGTCAAACTATGACGTGAATGAGGATTTGGCTGATTTGTGACTGGAATGGCTATTACTAGGTATACATGTATGCTGGTGTTTCCGTGCACATTTGTTCATTTGCTCGTTGTCGAGGCACAGACTCCCAATCAGGACTGGAAGTCCGTGCAGTGTGTATAATTAGTGAGAAAGGGCCGTGCAAGCTGTTGTCTCCCCCGTCGAGAGTCGAAAGGGGAGACATAATTACTCGGCAGATGCACTAGCTTTTCCATTGTTGTGCAGCCTCTCCACAGGTGGGCAGCGGGGGCACTCTTGCATAAGTGAGACAAGTGAGGGGAATGTTTGGCAATTTGACTACTTTATGGGTTATGTTTCAAGGATCCTATAAATTTGTAGATATACCTTCTGTGAAACATAACCCTTAAAGTAGTCAAACTACATATCAACCATACTTGACACCCTCACACTCTCGCACTCGTCAACAATCTCAGAGACGATAAGCGAGCAGTGAATGATAGACAGTCATTTTTAGACTCTTGTCCATCTCGGTGGTTATGTGTGTGTATCTTATCAACGAATGATTTATGTCCCTTCTCTCTGTGGGAATTGAGAGGAATGACATGGATGTCAGCTGCAACGGCCGGACGGCGGAATACGAGAAGCTGTTGTGGATAATGGTCGAAGACCTGGAAGCAGAGAGAGAGAGACAGGGGGATTGCAAGAGACGCAGACAGGGAGAGGGCAGGCAATTGACTGACAGTAGGATGTAGGAAAGGGAAGAGTGGCTTATGATGGAGTAGGATGGATGAGGACTTGATGCGAGATAGTGATAGATACGGGACGACGACGAGTCTCAAGGGGCTCTTCCACCTTTGGAGATGTCATGTTTCCACTCGGGCAGATCATGCTATATCACAGCAGGCCTCGGGTTTAGTGAGAAGAGTGGTGGGGATTATAGTTTGAGAGATGCACTGGCCATTCCGGGAGGGTCAATTGAGTGAGAATAGAGTTGACATGAGTGCATTGTGGATTTAGGATAAGAATGGCAGACAAACAGACTGCGATTGGACAAAGATAATGAGTGTCTTAGTGAGAATACACACAAACACAACTTGAGACTATGTTTGGACACACTCTCGAGTGCCTTGTAGAAGGAACAATTCACCTTTTCCTTTGCAGAACCTCCGCTCATGGACGAAGACGCACAGACGAGATTCCGCATACCCAAAGGCACCAAGAACTTCAAGTTGGTCTGTCCCATCATTGGAGACAACCACAACATCATCGCGTCATGGACAAGGAATGGAGAAACGGTAAGGTATCCATTATGGTTGGCAAGTAGAATTATTTTTGGGCTATGTTTCAATGTTATTATATATTTGAAGATGTACATTCGGTGAAACATAACCCATAAAATAGTCATTCTTTCAACTATTATATGCCATATGCATGCTGTAGTCCTTGGAAGTTGTCTCAAACAATAGCACGTGCCTATCCTCCATTAGCGCCTTTCGTAACACGTCGTATTCATTCCCTGTCGCTTCTCACGAGACAAGTCGCGCCTTTACGCAATAATGCATGCGAAATGTGTGTGACAACTGTCGGGCGGCGGTCCTTTGCGGGTCTCAGCCCCCTCTTTTGCCTTGTCCTGTCACTCTCATGAAGCACATCTGTGACATCGCCTGCTTCTTGTGACCTCCCAGTGATTGCGATTGAATTAGGAGAAGAGTGGCCACTTGTGGGGATGATTGAGGAGGCGACGAGGCACAACACACACATATGTTTACTACTTCTCACACGAGAATGCAGGGGAAGGGATTGAATGGGAAGAGAAACAATTGGGGACATTTTCAAATAAACATTTTAAAAAATAAACTCAGGCTGTTTTCAGTTGGACTTCGACTTTGACCGCACGTACAAGGTGGCCAGAGAGGGTCGAGAAGTGAGGATAAAGAACGTGAGACTGGAGGACAGTGGAAGATTCGAGTGTCAGGCAGTCAACGGTTTCGGCCATAGGAGTATACACTTCGTTCTACAAGTATTCGGTAATAACTACCGGTTGTGAATGATTATTGAATGGGAACCTTTCAGACCCGGCTACGGAAGTTGTCACTTTGAAAGACCGCGTGAGCATATCAAACGCTTGTGAGTTATTAGCCAATTTTTTAACTATTTCAACAATCTGAAATACTATAACAAAATACCTTAATTAACCCTTAACTCTTCAGCTTCTCAACCTCATTGGTTGGATGAGGGAGAAATGCAAGAAGCGGTCTCTCGGCCTGTTCGGGTCAACATTGGAGGCAAGCTCGAGATGAGATGTGCAGCACAGGGAAATCCATTGCCGGAGATTCGATGGTTCAAGAACAACGAACTCATCCCTCAGAGTAAGCGAATCATATTGATCGGATGTAACTTGACGCTAGTCGGTCTTCTGTCGTGTCTGGTAATGCGGCTTCCTGTGAGAGGGGATCGAAGGAGGTTGAAATGTGATCCTGTCCTGTGAGAGAGAGGAGAAGAGGACACCCTAAGAAGAGTGGAACAGGCGCACTTCCAACGAAACGATAATCATGACTCATAATGGGGACTTAAAGTGCTTCATCCCCTTCTTGACGGTCGGAAAAGAATCTAATATATTTCAGACGGACCGATTGACTCTGCAGTATTCACACTCGAATCGGTGACGCCTGGCAATTCCGGAGATTATCGATGCGAGGTCTTCAACAAGTTGGGAACGAAGAGTGCCACCTTCAAGGTAACTAATAGCTACAAGACAGAGGCTAGACGAAATTGGTTGAGGTCCTTGTGGCGGATTTCTTCGATGCAAATGAGGAAGAAAGGGCTGGTCTCGAGGACGACATTCATCGGCCACAGATCGACTCACCCTACAATATCTCTGTACAGGTATGGGCTTCCGCTCCACGTATCCATGACCTCATTCACATTCAGAGAGGCCGCACAGCCCAATTCACTTGCAAGGCTCGTGCAGTGAACAGCCCCGTCATCAAGGTCGATCCATCATTCGAATGACTGATCATGGGATGCACTTTCAGTGGTTGAAGGAACTGAGTCAAGAGGAGGCCGACAGCCACAGTCGAGGGCGCAAATCCAACACCACCATCATTAAGGCAATCGGAAAGCAACTGACAGTGATAGAAGAGAGGCAGAAGATGGCCCAGGAGACCATCAATGGGGAGAAATATCTCACTAATCGGCTTGTAATTCCATCGGTCAGACGACTTATTGGTATTCTTTTCATGGATTTGCTATTTCAGGCAGATTATGAAGACGCTGGGAAGTATTACTGTGTAGTGACTACGACAGCAGGGCATATTGTGTATCGGACGGCAGAATTGTTAGTGGAAAGAGGTCCGTTTGCCTTTGTTCGTGAAATGAAGCAACTGATGTTTCTTCAGGTATCGTAATAGGCAACATGAGCTTGAGTGCCTCGACGTTCTGGTACGTAGCTGTGCCAGTGGCTGGCAGCTTCGTCTTCCTTGTCATCTGTGGAATCGTCTACCTACGAGCTGCCCAAGTGGTAAAGAAAGCAACCATTACGTTTATGGTAATCCCTACTACAGAACGACAGAGAAAAGCAGCGGCGAATGAACGGAAACAAGCCTCCTCCGCCCTCAATTCCACTTCCCCCGGCTCCTGCCGATAATATCTCTGTTTATGGCCATAATACGGTTAGTGTCATGTGTCAAGTTCATGTTTGAGTCCACTGTTTAGCTGCAGCACTATTCAATGGATAAGCCGCAGTCGCCGATGATCCTCCGAGACGCGTACTTTCAACAGAAACCTCAAAATAGTCTGGAAAGGATGACTACTCCTCATCGATTGCACCGAGGTGAGATTACCGGTTGATTTCTCTCGCCTGTTTTCTTAGTCGAGCGAATTCCTCCTTGATAGGACGGGGATTAAGGGGCGTGATAAGGCCCCGGCGTCCTATTCACCTCCATTAACATTTGAAGTGAAGAGTAAACGAGAGGGACCAATAACAATAACAACGAGGGGTTCTAAAACCGATAGTAAAGTACTTTCACATTGTTTGAATTTCTGCGGAGTTGTCTTGTCTAAGTTCGAGAGACAGCCGCTCCGAGTAGATCAGACGAATGAGAAATGTACATTACTACCGTTTCAGAATACCTAATAATAACTCTACAGGAGTACGGGAAGAGGACATGATGCACTCTCCTCACTTCGTTGCTTCTCCTCAAGCTTCTCCCATGTACTGGGCACAGAGTGGGAAGTCCTCGGCCCATCAGCCGCTTCTTCTTCCCGCTCCTCAAGTGATGGATTCTCGGTCCATGGGCCACCATCATTTAGGCCATCACACTATCGGTTATCAGGTCAGTATTGCCGTCATAAATGATAGTGACTCATGTTCATGCAGAATTGCATGTAGTGGCATGTAAAATAGATAACGATTGATAGTTAGTGGACTGGGACTGATGCTCTTCTTTCAGGGAATCCAATATCCTTCCCTTGGCCATCACCAACCAGCGCCCAGCTATGCAAGTGGCAACTACCGTACTCTTGACATGGCGTATTCGCGTGATCCTCATCCCAGTCTGTACTCATCTGAATACACTGACCACCTTCCCTTCATCTCCACTCCAAGACATGATCTCTGAGAAATATTTTCGGGTTGAAAATGCGTATGTCGTGGAAAGTGATGAAATTCAAGTTCACCTGGGCAAAGTCACTTTGCAGGACTCGCTTGTAGTGTACCCTACTCCTCCTTCGTTGATGTCATTCTCTTAAACCGTCCAGTCTAGTCATCCCCTTTGATTCTTCCACGTGCCATTGCATACGGGCTGCCTATCTACTTCATACTATCCAGAGTAAATTCTTCCTATCCATTGTAGGCCTCATTGTCACTCAAGGGTTCACTCACTCACCTCACACAACCGAATACACATACATACACGATGCAATATATCCATAGAATATCCCCGTCATCTACCCTCGTTTGGTTGCAATCGAGCTTAACCATATTGAATGTAGGCATTCTTTGAGCTTCACTCTCACATTCAAATCGGAGCCCCCTTCCCACACCGGTCATCCTCTTCCGAATCCACTGTGTAGTTGATTAATTGTGTTGATCACAGACCCTGTTCTTTCCTTTCCTCAGTTCAAAGCATTTCGTAATCCACCGAGAAATGCTCACGGTTCACTTATATGTGAAATAAAACTGCCAGCGAATAAACACTGTCATTTATTTGAGATAAGACATGAGAATGAATACTGCACTCGGTAGTGAAGGCGACTTTTGATTATCTATAATATATAGCAAAATGAAAGAGGAGAAGAACTACAGCACATGAGAGAGAAGATGCATGGCAATGCATTGGCAGGTGAATTGCTCAGTATAATATAAGATAAAAATTGCATTCGACTATCAGTTCAACTGCCAAATTGAAGAGAAGGGGAACAAATAGTGTAGGGAAAGGAAGCAAATTTGTATTTTCTGTCTATTTTTCCCCGAGAGCGCATGTCTCTCTCTCATGCGATGGACAACCATTCCGAGTGAATTAGACGACAGAAAAATGCAAATTTGCTTCATTTCCCTACCCTAGGAACAAGCCGATGCGGAATCAGTGAAGCTGAGACTCGTAATGGGTAAAAGAGATGAGATACAGGCGAGAGTAAGGAGTGAAGCAATAAGAAGAAACATAAGAAAACAATGGAAATAATCAAGCAACTGTGCACAATGGACAAACAACCGGATTAGATAGGGCAGAACGTCAAGGAGTACTATGACACTAGGAGAAAAGGACAAAACAAGGCAAAAATGCTATAGATAAAGAAGATCTAAGGCTGCGGCAATTGCATGTTTAGGGTACACGACGGGGAGGGAGGAGTACGGTAAGCACTCAGAGGTAATGAGAGATGAACAAGGACGATAACACAACAGAAACAACCATAACTAGACGTTAGTAAGTGCTATACAGAACTAGAGTGAAATAATTAGGGGTGAAGAAGAAGTGTACGTACTTAGATCTTCTTGAAGAGGTCTCCATGAACTCGGAATCGGTAGAGACAAGTGTATTCCATTCCGTAGTTTGAGTCAACTTGGAATTCTATGATCTGTACGGGGTACGACGGCTGTTCCTGAAACTGATATATATTTGCCTGAAATAGTAATATTACCATACCGTAATTGGGAAGAACTGGAGTGGTTCTCCCTTGTTGTCGTAGATGAATTGACCGAGCATAAACCGCGATTTGAAGTTGTACTCATCGTTCTCGTACGACTGAAACATTTGAACTTTTTTTCAGAATAAGAACATTACGGCTCATTCGTCAATTTCATTAAGAAATAGCAAACGCCTACGGATGAAAGAGTCTGAGAAAAAATTACTGTAATAACAACTCACATATACAGTGACCGTCCTTGGTGCACTCTTGTTCTCTCCACTCGGACTGATTGAGCGCGGAATGTGCTCATACGACACCGCAGTAACATTGATTGGATGGGCCAACTTGATGGTGAGATATCCGATTCCTCCCTTGAACGCCCAGCACTCTCCAGGAACAAGGGCTTGCGAGTTTCTCTGAATGAGGACAGGTTACGGTAGTCTGAGGTGATTGATCGTACCTGAATGACAGTTCTCGGTCCATAGTTTGAGTAGTACAGAGGGATGTTGAAGATCTTCTCCAGTCTCGTGGCCAATGGATACGTTTCAGAGCAGCGAGTACTCACGACCTGTCCTCCTGTAATGTTAATATTTCACAATTATAACTCATTGGGTTGTAGCCCTATTATGAGAAAACAGCAATGAAATGTGTACGGTAAATTGAATACGAAATGACTTCAATACCTGCAGTCTCCAGTGCAAAGTCCACCAGTCCAGTCTTATCCGAGTCATACTTCTTGATCGCTGCTTTGATCATCATCTCCAGTGAAGAGTAGTCAATGGGCTCATGCGAAACTTTGACGTTCATCCGCAATTCCTGTAAAATGATTTCAAGTTTTCAATGCTGCTACTGTCACTTACTATGACAAACCCGTCCTACGTACGGTAATAAGAAAGCGCAAAAGAAAGCACTTTGATCATTTTAATTCAGCACTGGGCAAACGTGAATAATGAATGAGATACCGTACCTCTTCAGCCTTCTTCACGTTCTCCTCGATGATGTGCATCCGTCCATTGAGTGAATCGGACAGTTTCTGCTCCATTTGTGCCGATACCTGAAGTGAAATGCACTGAACATCATTCTTTTGGATCTTCATACCTTGGCAACGATGGCAGCGACGAGTGCCTCTTGTGACTCGAGAGAAGGGGCTGGGGCGTGGACGATGACTGGAGGAGGTGGAGGGGGACACTCTGTTTGAAGAGGAGCGACGATGACAGGGGGAGGAGTCTGAAATAACGAGCGTTAATAATAATTGAATAAACATTGTAGTAACATTATTTTTTCGTCATGTGTATATATTCCATTTATACCGTAATAAAAACGTACCTCAATAGGAAGCGAGGGCGTCCTGATCCCCCCGAACATTTTGTCTATCTTCAAGGCCGCGAGTCCGTCCATGATGAACGCAAAGACACTGTACATGACGAGTGCTATCAACTGCACGAGCATCCGGAATCCATCGACGATTCGAGCAAAGAAGTTGTCTGAAGAAGTTCAATGTGTAAGGGAATACGCATGAGAGTTAGTGAGAACATAACTAAAACTCCTCCTTTGCTCCTCCATTTCCAAAACTATTATTGGTGGAGGAAAATTTCGTCTACATACGATGTTTCTTTTGAATTTAGAACTCTAGAAAAACTTACATATTCCATCCCAAATGGCTGCGAATAGGGGCTTGGAGTAGTACTGTCCCTTCGTGTAGTAGTCTTCCAGGATAGAGTTGACGTGCTTCGCGTACTGGGCGACGGCGTCGTTGTCTAAACCCAAATAGTCAGTACATTCGTTAGTTTCCTACAAAATTCAGGATTAGTCTTTACTTGCTATAATAAGCATTAGTAAGCTATGTTTATTGGACTTTTTGCATTTTCTATCAGCGATTCACACAATAATTAGTGTGATTAGTAAGCACACCCACCATCCACAACAGCAGGCACTACTGTTTTGTCTGAATCACTTCTTCTCTAGTCTTCAGACTGACTACCACTCACCTTTCTCGAACGGAGGAATGGCGAAGAACCAGAGGAGTGGAATGAGAATGAGAAGAAGGAGAAGAAGCCACTTCAACCATCTGCACCAGTCAGTCGATTTGGAAGGGCCAATGGAGCTGAACCTGCAATACATAAATGAAAAGGGAAATAGAAATGGCATAGAAGATAGCAAAGATGAAAAAGAGCACTGCGCACCCAGAACCAATGGCTGAAGCAGATTTTCCCAGCAGGCTGATCGTTTCTCTTCCAATGGAAGCCAATCCCCCTGCTGTGGCTGCAAGTCCTCCGCCCACTGCAGATGCTGTTCCTGTCGTGCCAGTAGCAAGGCTGAAAGTGGGAGATAGAAGAAGAAGCACAAACCCAAGAACCAACCCCGATGCAGTTCCGAAAATAGCAGCTTTAACCCCGCTGTAGAGCAAGCTCACAGCTCCGGATGCCCTGTAATATGAAGCTCAGGGAAATGTTAAGCAAGAGGAGAAGGAAGTAACCCTTACAGCTGGAAGAGCGCCCGGAAGAGTTCGTAGATAAGGAAATAAGCGAAGACGAAGACATCCAGGATCTTGGCAAGGACCGTAGTTGTTGAGTCCTTCACTGCCCAGAGGAGGCCACCGACGGGGAGGAAAGTGGACTTGGTTGAGTATTCGTCAACATCCATGTCAGCACCATATGTGTCATCATACGCGACAGCGGCCGCATGCTTAGGAGGTCGGCTGAAGACGTGATCATCAAACACAGCCAAATTAGAAAGAAGGAAAGCGATAGCATAACTGAAATTAACGATCTTACCCTCTTCCTCTCTTCACCGATGTCGTCGATGTCCTTGCATAACCGTTAGTGTAGGCGGAATCGTCAGTGGAGCTGCCGAAGAGGTAGTAGATGGGAGAAAGGGCGTAGTTCATACTGAAATATTATAACGAGTTATTCCCACTGGGCTTTGGATGTATATGGTATTACTAACTAAAATATGTGACAACAGGGCGCTCAATCCGCAATTTACCGTGAAGGGAGTCCGTGCAATTTATGAAAACGCACATTTTTCTCTAATCCTTTCAAAAAATTCATTTGAGCATATGAAAAATTGGATTCATTGAACTACTAAATTGTAGAATTTTGAATAATTTTAATTTTTCTTAGATTTTGAAGGTTTCTCCTACTAAATTTTGCGAGCTTATCGTGAAAGTGTGATATTTTTGATAGTGTTGCTTAAGATTACAGTAATCAAAAACGCCCTTGTGGTTTGCTTGATGAACAAAAGAAGAAAGTGCTTACGTGTTCTGCCCCGCGTATCCCAGGTACTTGACAGGCTGGACGATAACGTTGTCCACAACAGCCTTCGTTCCATTGAAAACTGTCGCTGGGGCTGCACTTATTGCTCCAACGATTCCTCCTCCAGAAGACTTGGGATATGGCCTCAGAGTTCTGGACTTGTATGCAGGCGTTCCGTTGTACAACTCCATATCATCTTCCTCATCAAAGCTGCTCAGTGTTCCCGTTCCTCCCCTGGTGACTCTTCTCCTAATGGAGGTAGTGATGACGTGTTCAGTGTCATTGTTGGTAGAGGAAGAGTTGGAGAATCTCCTGGATCTTCTCTGACTAGGAGCATTCAGGGCAGCAAGGATTGGATCATTAGAAGGTCTTCCACTCTCTACGGAGCGGAGGAGTTTCCTGATGGCTGGTGGTTCCATTCCATCATCAGCCAAGTCTCCATCTTCATGAGACCGAAGGTAGCGAAGTGTGGTCTTGCTCACTTCGTCCTCCTCCACAGTTCCTCCTGTCCTTCTTCTGGTTGCTGTGTACGGTACGGGTGGAGCAACGGGGTACGATGAGCTGAAAGAACACGGTTTATTTAGGAGAATAAAGATGGAAAATGCTCACCCTGATTGAAAGACTCTCGACACTCCGTTGTACACAATGCTCGCAGGCTTGACGAGGATATAGTCGACTATGGTCAACAGGACGTAGTACAATCTGCAATTGATATTTTTCATGTAATTTGAGCTGAAAGTAAGCCTCTGTATAGCGTGCATATTCAGAATCATGACTAATGGTCAGAGAAACGGTGAAATAGCACGAAAAATTAAAAATACGTAGGACACCCATTAGGGTTTCTAAGTCGGGAGTAGAGTGCTTTCGTCTCTTGTCTGATTCATGAGGAGCGGTTGTCTCATTCATGCAACAGACAACCGCTCCTCGTGAATCAGGCAGCAGACGAATGCACTCTACTCTCGATTTAGAAACCATAACACGCATATTCTCCTCTGTAACTTACCCATACGTTCCCGATTTCACTCCGTGCGCCGTGTACTCTCCCGGTTTGACAATGAGATAGTCCACCAGTTGTCGCAGGAGATCAACCAAACTAAAGCAGTCGTTATTGAAACATTTCAGAACGGCATATTAGAAGTAAAATTTCTGAAACGGTAGTAGAGTGCATTCGTCTATGAACTATAATTAATCTCGTGGAGCTATTGTCTATCGAATTAGCGAGACAACTGCTCTTAGGAATTAGACGGTAGACGAATGTACTCTGCTACCTTTTTTGAAACCCTTATTAGAAGCATAAGGAAATAGCGTCGAGCATAGAGGTTATGGTTCTCACAACTTACAAGTATGGAATGGCGTAGAGTGTATCGAAGATGAAGAGGAGAAGTGAGAGAAGTGAATTACCGACAGAGGACACACCAGAATAACTGAAATTAAGCGGGGTTAGTAAGGCAGACGAAGTAGTGCATGCAAAAAATAAAATAGCGTCTCTTTGCATATGTTTATTCGAATCTGCTATGAAGACAAGCGATAGACGAGCTACTAATTACGAAGGCTGCTATGATACTAAGATAACATGCATAGTAGCGGAATAATACTATTGTATTATATGTGTAAGATAGAATGAAGTCCTACATTAGGTCAGCGTATGATACTTTCTTCATACGATGTCCTCTATTCTGCACAAGCCTTGCTGTTGTTGGAGGAGCGAGCGGAGTTTCACGGAGAGGAGATAAATGACGAACTCGGATACTGTAAGAGGTATTTTCATTTCATGAGACTGCAAGAATAATAGTCCGCCCGGAAAAAGTAGTTGCTAAGCGTAAGACACTACGTAGTATGTACCCCCTGCATTATCTAGGTGGAGGGTACTGTAGGTGATTAATAGGAACTAAATTGTGACAAATGATCGTTCTCACCCTTCATTCTCCTCGTTTTCACTGTCCGTGTCTACCACTTCCTTATCAATCACTCGACTGCGCAGATCGTAGATTGTCTCACGGTGCGATCTGAGACAGTGATTAATTGTCGTTCGCAGACAATTCATTCTCCCGCTCGTAAAGTGCCCACTCACCGTTTCCCCCGGAAGAATCGTCTAATGGGAGAGAAGAATGAGAATCCCTTCTCTTCTGATTCATCCGAGTCCTTCGATGAGACGGAGACACTGTCGTTCTTGTCGAAGTATCGTACCTGCAAAGAATGGCGTTATTCTGTCAAGTTGACTACTGTGGACAAAGGTTTCTATATCGGATGTAAAGTGCATTTCTCATACGTCTAATCCACTAGGAGCGTTTCTATATCGAACGTAATGACAACAGCTCCGAGTGGATTAAACGAATGAGAAATGCACTATACTACCGATTTCGACTGTAGACAAATGAATACCTCGTAGTCACTGCTAATAGAGACCTTCCTCTTTCTTGTGATGCGTGGAGCGTTCAGATAGTTCCAAGCGGCTGAAAAAGTGTCGTAAGTCACAGGTGGAGGGAGGGGAAAGAACCTCTGAATGGAGTGACAGCAACATCTGCCACTGCATAGGTCCCTTGACCAATTCCATCCAATACGTACCAGGTACCATATCCGATGCTGTACAGGATGAAGTATACTATAAATTGCATTATATTTTTTAACAATAAATTCACGAGGAAAAATGTTCAATAGGGTTTGTGAATCGGTGGCAAAGCGCATTTCTCACTCGTCTAATCCACTCGGAGTTGTTATCTATCGAACGCAGAGATAACCGCTTCTAGGGGATTAGACGAATGAGAAAAGCACTTTACTCCCGTTTTAGAAACCTTTATGAATAATGCGTTGAAACTAGACTCACTGGTATCGAAGACGGCCCTTCCGCTAACTCTCGTCACGTACCAAACACCGTAAGCGGCAGAGTAGAGGATGTAGTAGACTGAAAAACATATCAATCACATAAAGCCCCATGGAATTGAATGGCGGACGAGAGGGACTTACTCCACTCAATCAGCGACATTCCCCCGGCGTATGTGGTGGCGAGTGTTGTGTAGATGAGAGTGACAATCTCGTACCACGTCGCCACCACCGTCTCTTTCAGCTGAAGATAACCATTAGCTAATATGGCATAATAGTATACTGCATTTCTAATTTGTATAATTTCCGTGGAACGGTTCTTCCAACGTGAGATAAACAACGGCTCCTAGTGAATTAGACGAATGAGAAATGCACTTTACTACAGTTCCAGAATTCCTATTAAATAGTCATAAGAAGATTGATGGGTTTTCAAGCCAGGAAAAATGCCAAAACAAAATAAAATAGCTTACCAGGCTTAAATTGGACGAGACTGCTTCGCTTGTACTCACAGAGTTGGTGACTCTCCCATTCAAGTACACGTTTCCTCCAATCATATTGGGTACCTCGTAGTCGTAGTCCATACCATGAGGGCGGTACGACTTCCTGAAACATTCGAAAATATTTCATAACCTTCAAGGGCAAAATTTCGAAAATATTTCATAATCCTAAAGAGAAAATTCCGAAAATATTTCATAACCTTCGAAAACAAAATTTCGAAAATATTTCAGAACCCTAAAAAATTACGAAATTCTAAGATTAAATCGCAAGCAACTCACGAGAAAGCGTACGTGTAGCCCGTTCGGTAGGGTCTGCAAAGGTAAATAATTGTTTCGAAAGCATTGCAAACAGAGCGGTTCGAATAGATAACGACCGAGATAAAGTCGATTAAAACAACAAGAAGAAAAAGGTACTGACAGATTGGGGTTTGTCAAGTCGTCCGCCTCTTGCCTGCTCAGTTTCGGACTGGCAAGGGAACGGACAGGGGGCCTGTATAGCACAGGCGGCCGATCGATCAACTCCAATGAGAGGGAGCGTCTCAGATCAGAGTAAGAAGAGTAGGAGGACTCTTCCTCTTCTACCATTCTGCCCCCCTCTATAGGTTTGCTCAAGACGGGCGAGGGTTCTGCGTTGTTGATCTCTGCAAATACGGTTATATGGCGAGAAAGTGTGAGTGAGGCAATATGGAGGACTCGGGCGCAAGGCAAACAAAAGTGATACCAGGATAGCGGGCACTTGTCGCCAGTCGTAGGCAAATGAGAAAGCGAACACGTTGAAACGCGTTGCGAAACAAGAATAAGAAGAAGAAGAATAAGAAGAAGAGGTTGCAAGTGTGGCGGGGGAGGCATGGAAAGTGAACCAGTCAGTGTGTAACGAGAGAGGGGAAGTGAGGAAGAGAAGAGGGCAATCAACACAATCGACAAAGGTTGCGGAACGGACAAATGGGGAGTGGTGTGTGAAGGGTGATGTGGTGTGCATGAGAGGGGGAGGGGGTTTGGGAGCCCAAGGTCACAACAGGGGATACGGGGCTGGAGGGCACGGAAAGGGGATATAGGAGTCTCTCGAGAAGGGGAATCAAAAGGGTGAGAAGCGAAAGACACGACAACAACCAAGGCAGACCATAAAAACGACGAGAGCGAGAGAGGAGGAAAAGTAATGGGAGCGTAGAGAGTAGACGAGGAAGAAGAAAAGATGGTTGTCCTGTTGACGAAAACATGCCTACGACCATCACGGAGAAGAGAAAGAGAAGAAATTTTCTCTATGCTCTAGGCGGATTCAGTTTGAGTGATTCAGATGAGTGAATCAACCCCGCCTATTGTACTTGAAGTGCTTGCGATTGTACGAATGGCGCATTCAAGCAAAAGAAACGTTTCCTTCGAGATGAAAAGCTTCAGGTGGGAGAGTGGCAAGATCTCGGCATGGATGCGCTACTAGTGGACAGGAAGAGGCGGAATGGGTGTGTTTGGAATGAGTGATCAGCGGGCAGCTGGCAATGAGTGTGCTCCAATATGTGTGTTTGGCCCTGCAATTGAGGGGGTGAACACATTTGCCACTCTGCACTCTCTCTAATCACGCACTCTCTCATCCTACTCTAACTCAAGTTCTGGGCACACAAAGGATAAGATGCGCGAGAAGAGAAATGAGAACAACATGGGAAGGATCCTGGCGTGGCTTGTTTATGCATCGGCTGAGCGATGCGATGCCATTGGGGACTCCTCTCCATTACCCCCCCCGTCCCTATTCCCTTTCAATTTGAATTTTCCCGCCTCAAGCGTCACTTTCCCATTGATAGTACGCCACTTCCCCCTGTTACTGTACGTTATCAGCAAACTCGCGTAATTCAATTAGGCGTCCCGCGATGCAATTTCACGAGCATGCAAACCCATTAGTGTTTGTTGCGAACCATCAAATAGTATTTTCGCTTTTTATCTCAAAATGAGTGCTTCTTCAATACATAATTCACATATAATAACAACGCTGCTGAGGCGACACGTATACAATGCGAAACTACCAACAATAAATTAGGTAAATGAATGTTATGACACGCCTAAAGGCGATTAGCAGGACATAGCATGTGAAGAGTGTTGAAGAAGGGAAGATTTGTCTGCATGGGGTGGACTACACAGGAACAGACAACAGGAGGTTAGACGAAAATCTACAGTAACGAATCAGATTGAAATCCCATAAGAGATTCGCACTGATCACGGCCAGAAAGGATATAGGGATCTAGGGTGAAAACAAAAGATGGGAATCAACCGAGTTCGTATTCAAAACATGGTTGAGGTATCACAGCATGAGAAGAGGACCTGACAGTGTCAGCATGGGCCCATGAATAGTTAATCTACACTAACTATGAGGAAACGAAGATTGAATGCCAGTAAAAAATAACAATTACACGATTGCTCATACACGAGAGAGAGAGAGAAGTCGTTGAAAAAGGAAGGATTTAGTTGCTCTTGTACTTTCTGGGCTCATCGGCGTAGCGCCTCTGGCTCTTGACGTAAGTGTAGAGGGCAACGAGGGTGAAGGGAGAGGCGATGATGGCGTAGATGAGGAAGTAAGAGGCCTTGGAGGCGAAACGACGCTCGTACTCCTTCTGCTTGTACACGTACGCTGAAAGATTAACAATCGTAATCCTTCATTTACTCTTCTTCCTTCACACTGAATCTTTCTCATGTCTCTATCGGAGTTATTCTCTCATTGTTCACTGCCTATCACTCATAAGATTCGACGAAACTGTCAAAAATTATGCCCTGGAGCAACGCTAAATAATTCTCCCACTATGAAGAATCAATTGAATTTTGTGGCAATGCCCTTAGTTGACCCCTCTAAATACTATCCTGATCAATCGATCTTTGAGAAACGCTTTTAGACGAAGATAATGATGGTTTCCAAGAATGGTTTTGCCCAACAATGCATTTTATTTGCAGAAAAACTTAGAAAAAATGAAAATGGTACCTTCTCCGGGAGAGGTGGTGAGTCCGTTGCGGAGTTCCTTCGAGTTCTCATCTGGACGGTACGAGACGATGGCTGCAGTGTAGTTGAACATTCCGGAGACGAGGGGACGAAGGACGACGGCATGGGAGAAGTTGCCTCCAGCAGGGATCTTCTCGACGGAGATCTGAAGAGAGATCATTAAGATTTCAATAACAGAGCACAAAATTTATGAAAACTCGGGGGTTCTAAATCGGTATATGTGCCGTCATTCTTCTTCGCAGCGCTGTTGTCTGATCCCTTGATAGACAAGCGCGCTGGGGAAAAGAATGACGACAAAGTTACTGATTTATAACCCCTGGTGAAAAACACGGGTTCTCGAAAATAATTTTGGTGGAAAACCGCACCTGGAGCACTCCACGGACGATCTCGAAGTACTGAGAAGGATAGGAGTTTCTGTCATCCAGGGTAATCTGAAATCAAGCCAATTAGAACAATCATTATGGTTCTTAGATTCGAACCTTGCTGGCGGGTCTGTCTCCGACGTTGAAGAGTCCGTACTCGATGACATAGTCCATTCCCTCTACGGCGTACTGGGACTGGGGATTCTTTGATGCCAGAAGCCATGCTCCCTGCAACAAATTCACATGATTGCCTGCTATAAATCTTGAAAAATATTATAAAATATACAAATTTACTTATCTACTAATTCTAAACCAAAACCAACCTGAGGCTCAACCTCTTCTGCTGCAACGCATCCAAGAGCGAGGAGGGCGACACACAGGCGAAGCATCCTACAATGCAAGACTATCATAACAAAGACTCAGACAAAGATTCTCGAGGTCACGAAACACTATCAGGCCCGAATACAAGTATGAGATGATACAGTCTACTAAGTAAATGAATAAGCGCTAAAAGTGCCTATCTCTACCTTGAGAGTGCCCCGCTACTCTCTCCTGCTCCTCTTCTCCCCTCGGTCAGTTTGAGCTCTTGCAGTCTGGCTACGGTAGATTTCCCGCCACGGCCACCCTGAATTTTTCGAATTGACCGCGTTGCGAGTGCCTCGTGCGTCGCCGCTCGATGGATTTCAAATTACAGTTTGGTACAACCGGGGCGCATTCCATACACGTAGACGCCACGTTGAACAATCAGGCTGGCTGAACAAATCAATTGTAGTCTTTGTTTGTAGAACCATCCACGTATATTGGCCGAATTTATTTTTCAATTCCAAGAATTTTAGAAATTTTTCAACGAAAATGCAGTTATTATAGGGTCTTATACAATGAATAGGGTACTGATGCAAGCTCCAAGTGAGATCTTTGTTGTATGAAAACGAGTTCAGTGTGCCACAGGCAAGATTGATACCATGAGAGGTAAGAGTCGTTACAACTATCACTCTCTTCCGTTCTTCCTATCAATACACTATGCAACTCACAGCCACGCATCCTTACTTTGTCCACGTTCCAAATCATTGCATTTATTTTTTTCCGTATATTCATTTTGCGTTACGCTAACAGATCGTTATCGTGAATTTCATAATCATATATTGTGTAAGTAGTCAATGTCAGGATCTCGCATCATGCGGGCGAAGCTACTGGTGCTTTTACTGCTTTCTGTTTCATTTGCCATAGCTGATGAAGTTCCTCAATCAGCAGCCGATGTATTATCAAATCAGGTACTTTTACCATGTGATTTAGAAAGGAGAACGACATAATTTATGTCTAGATCGCGGGCAAGACGATACACGAGTTTCGTGGATTCTACAAGAGAGAGCACTCTCTCATCAAGCCATACCAAGGTCGAATTTACTAGAGAGATTACAGAAACACGAGAAGATTCAATTAGGGCTTCCAAATGAGTAGTAAAGTGCATTTCTCATTCATCTAATCCATTTGGAGCGGTTACATATCGAAGGGAAACTAAATCACTCGGCAGAAATTAGACGTTTGAGAAACGCAGTGTACTATCGTTTTAGAATCCCTAGATTCGATCACCCAAAAGCGCTTCAATCTTTTAATGAAGATCAACGAAGACTTTAGGTGCAGGTATGGACATTCCGTACTGGGATTTGGCGGGAAGTGTAATGGCCACTCCTCAATTCATTCGACTCACGGCAAATGAGCAGAGCAGACAAGGAGCCATTTGGAACAGAATGGTTAGAACACACTCTAATTGAAAGGTTTTGAAACCACTCTAACCCGAAATTGCGTCCTTTTGGTTGAAAGTGCATTCGAAATTAGCCGTCATTGAGAAATACTTCCTCCTGATCAATTGATCACAATGACACTGCCTATATAAACGAAAGTGACTACGAGATACAGTACGAGTGTCATAAATGGAAAAAAATGTGTTCTTAGCGAGAACGAAACCTCTTCTCTTCGTTCAAATGCATCATCCCCATTCACTTCCCATTAGTCACATTCTTTCTTTCCGAGAACGTGTCCTTGTAGCTTTTTGCCCAAAAAGCCCGTCGTGTACCATTTACGACGCTGTGTTCTTATCTTAGCAAGAGGAGTAACAATTATGTTTACTGCGAGAGTTGCCCCCTGTCCTTCCCCGACGGGTTTGTCAATTGGCTCTTGAGTGGACTCAAGAACTGCAATTGACAGGAGATGACGAAAATTCCCTCCACTTTCTTCTGATTGATTGACATCCTCGTCTTATCTGTGTAGACTGAGTGTCGTCGTAAATGCGACACGCAGTTCATGTCAATTACTGTAATGGTATTCTTCCCTCATGGAATCTCTCCTCCCTTCTGACTCCACCCCTTCTTATTTCAGCCCGTTCACTCTCGCGACTGGGAGATCGTCGTCTCCTTCAAGGTCTCCGGTGGCACCGGTAAGTGCATGACTCTCTCAAGGGATTGCCCCGGCAGATTCTCACATCAGCGATTACGCTTGATAGAAGTATAACCTTACGAGTTTCATTAACATTTTCTCTCTGTTATTTCATCATCCACCTTCAGGGGACCTTTTCGGGGACGGCTTCGCCATTTGGTATGTGAAGGACCCGAGCCAACTGGGACCTGTCTTCGGATCCAAAGATAACTTCAGAGGACTCGGAATTTTCATGGATACGTACTCCAACCACAACGGACCGCACAAGGTAGGATGATATCACATGGATTTAAAAAAAAATCAGGCAATGATTCATTCCTCATGACACAGAGAAAAAAGTCCCATTAGCGATAACGTACCTGCTGATTTGCAAGATAAGAAAAGTGTCGTTTTCTGGTTTCTTGAAAGGGAAACCACAATGAAGACACACCGAAAACATGCGTCATGTTTATGTGGGATGGGAAAACAGAAAGTGAAGGTATGAGTGAACAGGAAGATCTTTTGTGAAGCTCATAAATAGTTATCATTCGTCTGTAACGATATGTGTTTTGATATGAGACTTCATATTATTCTGAAATGAACCAATATTCTCCCCTTTTCTATTCAGCACAGTCACCCATTCATCTCAGCCATGGTTGCTGATGGCACTGTGCACTACGACCACGACACCGATGGAACGCACTCTCAACTGGGAGGAGAACACACGGGGTGAGGATTACGGTAATCTTCCACTCAAGACTCTTCTTATCCTGATCCATTACCGTAATCTATGATGTTGTTCTATTCAGATGCGAGGCCAAGTTCCGTAACAAAGACCACGACACCAATGTGCTCATTCGCTACGTGGGAGACACTCTTTCAGTCAGTTTCCCCATCCCCATTTCATAATCTCTGCCAGCGCAACTGTCCTTGTTTCACGTTTGGCTGCGTTTGTGATTCAGTTTGGAACATCGGGTTCGAACCGACAATTTGAGTTCTTATCTTAAGGGAAATAGGAGGAAGTTGTGGTTCAGCCACGGCTCAGTGCACAGACACACCCATCACTTTTCATTTAGAGAACAACAACGCGTTTTTGAGTGACAATGGGATTTAGCGGGGGATGAAAAAGAAAGTAAAGGCGTTACGACAAATGTCATGCGAGAGATGCGATGTGAGCAATAAAAATCACTAGCTGACTATAATATATAATAATGCCTCTTTTTTGGTTAGACAATGATTCATGAATAAGGAAGGGATACATGGTTGTTGTTTCAGATCTTCACAGACATTGACAACAAGATGGAATGGAAGGAGTGCATGAGAGTGGACAACGTGCATCTTCCCACTGGATATCACATCGGAATGTCTGCTGCTACTGGAGAACTATCAGGTATATTATTATAGTCAGAGTTTCGGTGAAAATCTCAAGTGAATTGTGCCTAGAACTGTTTACTGAACACTGATAATGTCTGATCACTGGGATTCGCTCAAGCGAAAATTCACGAGACAATCCTTTTAGATGGACATGACATCATCTCAGTCAAGATGTTTGAACAGGAATATTCGCGAGTGGAGAAGTTCAACGAGGTAGCTTTTACTGTTGTTCATGAATACAAAAACAAGGGATTCAGCTGAACCCCGACCAGATCGTCCCCAACGCTGAGTTCCAAGCAGCCCCTCGCGATCACAGTGAAGATCCTCAGCCATCGAAACTCGGATTCGTCGGTGAGTTACAGTAACCTCACTCTGATTCACGTTAGTCGTCAGTGAGACTCATCATTTCCTTCCAGGCACACTCGTCCTTGTCCTGGTTGCTGTGGTCGTTCTCGTTGGAGGAATCGGTTACCTCGTGTTCTTCCTCCAAAGAAGGAGCGAACGTCAGAGGAAGAGATTCTATTAAGACCATTCGCCTCCTTCCCCTTTCCACCTCATTTAGGTCCTCCGTGGTATGGTATGCATTCCATCGTTTGTTCTAGTCCTCTATCATGAATTCCATATCCTCTTCCATAATCCCTTGCCTTTACCTTCAGGTCCCAAGCTCAGCTTCCCTAGATGTATTCTATTCGTTTTTTGTGTCATTTTGTGCCTTCCTCTTCCCTTCCGTGATGCCCCAAAACCAACGATGTTCTACCATTGCCTGCCTCTCACTTGTGATCATACAATCATTTTTGTATTCTTGCTTTATGTGTACCCTCCTGGCTCTCTCAGTGTCTATTCTGGATGACCCATTCGATGAGTTGTGTGACGATGAGTTGATTCGATGAGTTGTGATTCACTCAACGGATCAGCCGTAGAAAAGACCACTGAGAGCGTGGTTCATGAGCCCATGATGACTTACGTTCAATCATTCTCTTTACTTTGTACCTTATATACAGTGGTAAGGATTCCGCCCCTTACACGGCGATTCCGGCGGAATGCGCCAATTCCCCCAGTCAAATAACTTTTTTGTGAGGAAAGATTGAAATTTCTAGTTTTGACAGATCGATTCTATGCAAAATTCTGCAGCGGATAGGCTATTTCACGTTCGTCAAGCAATGAAATTGGATTTATGGTTAATTTTTTAGTAAACTGAAATAGGCGCTAATTGAGAGCTCCTCTCCCTCCCCTCCCTCTCCTCTGTTGGAGGGGAGGGAGAGGAGCCCTCTATTAGCGCCTATCTCAGTTTACTAAAAAATTAACCATAAATCCAATTTCATTGCTTGACGAACGTGAAATAGCCTATCCGCTGCAGAATTTTGCGTAGAATCTACTTGTTAAAACTAGAAATTTCTATATTTCCTCACAAAAAAGTTATTTGACTGGGGGAATTGGCGGATTCCGCCGGATTCCGCCGGAATCGCCGTGTAAGGGGCGGAATCCCTATCACTGTAAATGTGCTAATGCATGAGTCGTGTCATGAACATTACCAGTAGGGACCTCGAAACGCATATTTCTAACCTCCCTTATCTAGTCCGAGCGGTCGTCTTTCAACCTCATAGACAACCGCTCCGACGAGAAAAGGGAGGTTAAAATATGCTTTTCGAGGTCTCTAATTACCAGGCCTAGTGACATATAATACTTCCCGGCCAACAGGGTTTTCTAGGGCAATCTATGTTGGAAAATATTTTGAAAGGAGTTGCAATTACTTAAATAAAAGTTTCACAAGAAATTGAATCATCATTGATCATTTTGAATTCTTTGGTGCCTATTGATTTTCATGGGTGCATAAGTGCTTCTTAAATTGCAGTTAGCCAATCGTAAGCACCTATCTTGTCATACATTTAGTCAATATGATAAAAAATATAAATATAAAAGCTCAAACTAGTGAAAAAATTTTACATCCATGGCGGATCGCCAAGGAATTTTGCACCATGATAACGTTGTAGGCACTTGAGCCATGAGATAATGGCGTGGCGTCTGTTTATTTCCCACCATTCTGACTTGATCACCCATGACTAGGGAACGACTTATGGAACGTTTTTCGTCCATGCGCACCCGTGAATCATTCTTTCTCGCTAATAATAGACGACAGGTCGGATGAGGTCACAGACTGAAGTCGTTCCAAAAGTCGTTCCCCTACCCATAACACTCACTAATGTCTTTCAGCCGTGCAAAGAAGAGGTGGACTCTTTTGAGTTTTACATTGCATTTATTAGAGGGAGAGTCAAGACGAAATGGTAGTGACCAGGTAGCAAAGCTCATTTACAATTAGGGAGAGTGTATGTCACGTGGAGAGACTAACCTCTAGGGTGTCGCTAATTGAACTTCATTGACAGCCGTTAATATCTAGCCGTCTACGTTCCTTCTTAGCAGTCATCTCTAATTTCGCGGAGACAACCGCGAAGAATGAAATTATACGACTAGGAATGAACGACTGTCAATACAATTCCATAAGCCTACTAACCTCCATAATAGTAATCAAAGCGGTCGCTTGCCGATTTGAGCGAGACTGATGTAGGAGAAGGAAGATGGACAAAATTTATAAATTATGAAGATGGCGCATTTATGTTTCAAGCTAACATTATTATTGGTGGGACGTGCTGTGTGGTGATGATGCCGGATTTTCATCTTTAGATTCTTTGGAGCATTTGAATGGTCTTAGTGAACGTCAAGACTGATTTGCTCAATTTCAGGCCAGTCTGTGATAATTCTTCATTCGCTCTTACTTGTTGCGGGCAATCTATGTATTGGAATGCTTGCGAAAATATTAAATATTTGCGTAATCAATAAATAGCTAAATATTATTGTGGAAAACGGACTTGATATAGCTGGTACACATGTGACATTTGGGCAGTCTCAAAATTTGATCGCAAAGTGTAACTTTCTTTATATTTTCTTTATATTTTATTTCATCGATTCTTTACTTATTCGGTAATACGAGGATTGAGCCTCACGGCTCTTCCTTTTGGTGTTAAGCGTAGGCACTCGGTGCTTGCGTGACTCGGGCCGAAGACAGTGTCAGGCCGGGAGTTTGACTGGGGCGGTACATCTATCAAATCGTAACGTAGGTGTCCTAAGGTTGGCTCAGAGGGGACGGAAACCTCTCGTAGAGCAAAAGGGCAAAAGCCCACTTGATCTTGATTTTCAGTACTAATACAGACCGCGAAAGCGTGGCCTATCGATCCTTAAGGCCTTGATGGTCTCAAGCTTGAGGTGTCAGAAAAGTTACCACAGGGATAACTGGCTTGTGGCGGCCAAG